>JALAJA010000219.1:22500-35000 GCA_023376005.1 Doryteuthis pealeii | reverse complement strand
ATGAATTTCATTGTAAAAGATTTTCTTATGAATTTCATTGTAAAATGATTTTTCTCGTGAATTTTCATTGTAAAATGTATTTTCTTATGAATTTTCATTGTAAAATGATTTTTCATGAATTTTCATTGTAAATGATTTTCTCATGAAATTTTCATTGTAAAATGATATTCTCATGAATTTTCATTGTAAATGATTTTTCTCATGAATTTTCATTGTAATAATGATATTCTCATGAATTTTCATTGTAAAAATATTTCTCATAATTTTCATTTGTAAAATGATTTTCTTCATGAAATTTTCATTGTAAAAATGATTTTCTCCATGAATTTCATTGTAAATGAATTTTCTAATGCATTTTAATAGTTAAATGTTTTTTTAAATGTATTTCACTGTAAAATGTATTTTCTAATGCATTCCTTATAGTAAAACATTTTCTAATGTATTTTGAATAGTAAATGATTGTCTTATATACATTCTCATTATAAAATGATTTTTTTTATGAATTCCAAAATTTGTTATCTAGTCTTAACAGCAACCTCTGCTGATCTAGGATGTACGCAACCACGCGCCACCAAGACACAACCTCTTGAAGTTTCTTTTACATATAATGCCTGATTTGATGAGAAACACATCAAAGTTCAAACGGCCTGTTTCATCAAGTAACTTTCCACGTTAGTATAATATATATATATATATATATATATATATATATATATATGACAATAGAGAGAGGTCAGTGGGAGCTAATAGAACACAGACAGTATCCAGTTAACACATGCGGGGCGTTGATGTCTTCCAGGACTTGTCATACCAACATAAAATTAATATTAGTCTTGTTATGTTTGTTTTTTGTTGTTGTTTTTTTTCTCTCCGCAGAATTCATCACAGGATACAACGAAATAACGTGCGAGACTTGGGTTTTAAAAATAATATATTATCATAATGAAAAGAGACAATTTTTTCAATTAAAAAAAAAAAAAAATGAAAAAGAAATTAAAAAAGAAAAAAAAAAAAGAAAAAAAAAAACAAAACACAAACTAACCACAACGTGCATGAACTAATTTTATTCGTGAAAATTTTTGAATTTCTTAGAATGAATTAAAACAAAAAAAAAAAAACCAAAAAAACAAACAAACAAAAAAATAAACAAAAAAAAATGTTTCTTAAAAACAAATAGCATAGAATTAATAATGATGGTTACTTGCGTTCGGCTAAACCACAAAGGTTCCTTGTTCGATACCGGCGCCTCGCCAACTCAAGCGTATGATAAGCACAGGGATCTGTGCAGTAAAGTAAGGAGCTGACGGTTGGTGTGGCGCTTCCACCTCAGACGCTAAAATCATCCTCTTGGTCTAGCGCAAGTGAAAAGGGGATAATTTAAAAATACTAACACAAACGTGACATGAACCCTAATTTTTATTCGTGGAATTTTTTGAATTTCTTAGAATGATTTAAAAAAAAACAAAAAAAAAAAAACAAACAAAAATAAACAAAAAAAATGTTCTTAAAAACATAGCTAGAATAAATAATGAAGGTTACTTGCGTCGGCTAGAAACCATACAAAGGTTCCTTGTTTCGATAAACCGGTCCTCGCCAACTCAAACGTATGAGAGCAACAAGGATCTGTGCAGTAAAGTAAGGAGCTGACGGTTGGTGTGGCGCTTCACCTCAAGACGCTAAAATCATCTCCTGGTCTAGCGCAAAATGAAAAGGGGATAGACTCCCCTCCTGATTGGCTGATACCGACTTTAGGCCACCCAGGCGACTTTACTTTTTACTTACTTGAAGCCATATAGTAGTTGACAGAGTTGTCTATTGTCGGTATCAGCCGGACAGGGAGGGAGTCTACTCCTTTTTTCGCTCGACTAGATCCAGGAAGTTTGTTTTGCTGAGGTAGGGTTATATTCATTGGTATAGTCAACACTGAAAATTTTCAATTAAATTCGGTTTGTTCCTTGATTTTTAGTAATTTTTTTTCTCTTTCCGGGCGGGGTGACATACGATGGTGAATTTATGTCCGTTAAGTAGGATTTAACCACCCATTTGATTAAAGAAAGAAAAAAAAGGAGAGATCTAAAGTGTGAAAAAGCGAAAGTTAAAACGTGAGAGGGGCCGGACGAAAAAATATGAAGCTTTATTGAAAACTTCCTGAAATGTGTTTCGTTTGCTCCTGAATATGATTGCGCTTTTTCGACCTAATTATATAATATAATATATATTAAAATTATATATATATATATAATATTATATTATATATTCAGAAAAAACTCTAATTAAAAGATTTATAAAAAGTCTCAGTTAATAAATTTATTACCAATCCACACGAAACCAAAAACCTGTTTAAAGACTCATGTTAAAAATTAAATTCCTTTATACTCCAACACCCACCAAACAGGAAGGGGAAAGTGAAATACTCATGTATATATTATAATATATATATATATATATATATATATATATATATATATATAATATACAACGCATTAAGAATTCCATTTTCATATTATCAAATCAAAGCCTTGAAGAGATACCAGAAGGATCTGAAACACGTGTTGCATGTGTAAGATAAAAAAGAATAATTTTTTTTCTGAAAACATAATACATTTTGCGGACCTTCTTTTTTAAAAATATTGAATTTCTTCCCCGTTGGAACCAGACATATATAATATATATATATAATATATATATATATATATATATAATATTATTATTATGGATATTGTGTTGTTTTTCTGTCTGTAAACAAAACTATATTTACTTACTCAAGTCAGCAATTCCCTAATTATTTAACGTTACATTCCCCGTGATTTTAATTATTTTATCTAAAACTCAATTACTTATAAATTGTTTTGCGTTAATACTGTTGGCCTACCCTACATACTAATAACATGCAAATTGTATTTTATATACAACAAACAGCGGTTTATATGTGAATGGGAAGGCTATTGCATATATGATATTAAAATTTCATTTTATTAAATATGTGCTTAGTAAATTATTGATTTCTACAATTGTTAATCAATATGACTAATATCGGTATAAATCTAATACGAAATATATTAAACAAGAAGAAATAAACTGTAATTGTATTTTGTTTTTACTTTCTATTTTAGCTAAATAGTTAAATTAGAAAATTTAGTAATGAAAGACGGGAGTGATGGAGAGTAAGTTTCAGTTGTTCTGTTTTCGATTATACCCCACCCCTCAGTTTCAAATCTTTTTACTGCATTATTTAGCCTTCATTAGACTTTCTCATCATCATCATCATGTCCGCGCTATTAGCACGAATATCCATGACAATCTCCCTCCGCCAACCTTTCCTATCATTCATTTTCCAGAGAGGTCCTTGGCAGCACCTGCATCTTTGCTTAGTTGGTCATTGTAGTCTCTTGATGGCGGCCCGTTGTAAGCATGTCTTGTGTGTTTGGCTTCCACAGGAGACGTCACTTATGAGCTCATCCTTGCTTCTCCAGCAGTGCGCCGGCATCCTTGTCCGTGTCACTATCGAATGGTTGTGAAGATGGGGGGCCAAGGTGCCATATAGCTGTTTTCTTGTGGGGTGCTGCTTCCACGATTATTCGGACTGCACCAGCATTCTTGTGCAGCCCCGTCCAGCTTATTCTCAAAGCGCTCGTTAGGGTCCAAGTGGTGCATCCGTACAAGCAACAACTGATACAAGCACCGCTTGGAAGAAAAAATTCAACAAATAATATTTTATTTATATTAAAACTTAAAATACTTGCCACCCGGAGGGTGCATATATTTGCTATTGGTAAATAATTTTCAATGTGCTTAAAAGTTTAACATATCATTACCGTTGTATTTTGGTAGCAAATACAGAATAACGCGCGATAGATAGATACCGTAGATTACGGAAGCCACTAAAGTATCAAAGACCCACATCCCATCTCCATAATCTCTACTCTAATCTGTCTCGTCTCCGTCTTGTCTGTCTGTCTGTCTTGTTTCATTATATACCCGAGATATTAATGCGGGTATATAACAGTTCCTAGTCCGGTTCGTTTGGTTTGTTTTGTTTTTCGGCATTTATCAACCTCAGTGGGTCATTTATGCCGATAAAGTTTTGAAATAAATCAATTCTAATGGATAATACAATTTTTTTATAAAACACATTTTTCCTATTTAACCCATAGATGGGAACCTAACAGGTACTACACTCCGAGTCAGAGTGGACGCAGGGGCAATGGTGATGAAGGGGTTGCTCCCTCCCCAAACCTCCAAAACTGGAATCTCACCATCAATAAGATAGAATTTTAACGTCATTCCCAGGGCATGTAGACCCGCAGCATCGCCTTCCTAGCCTCCATAATGATAAAAAGGGTTGGGGCTTGCCATAAGGGCATAGGGTTGGGAAAAATCACCGTAATCTGTGGTGTATGTTCAAGTCTTCTATTAATTCAAGATTTTGTCGAAAGTAATACAACCCGAGTATTATGAAAGAGCTTTATGGAGTCAATCCTCGATGGACCTCTTACTAGAAAAGCCTTTAAGAGGTCGCCAATTTTATCTACTCAAGATATCTGACATCTTAAAAGCCCGTATGTACTTGAAGGCACTTCTTTTGGCAGTGCTTTTTTGCAAGGGGATATCCTGAGAGTTCAAATTGGTGACGGAACACTGAATCGTTCATTCAATACTACACCAATGATTTTTATTTTTACTTTAATTCGATATCCCAAAAGTAGAATTTTTAAAAAAATATCCTTGGGAGGCGAAAATGCGAAAAGATCATGGTTACACCGCAGAGAGAGAAAAAAACTACTTGTTTTCTTCTGATTAACACATTATTTCTTCATATACTTGATCTGAGAATCGTGCTTAGCCTGCCTGCCTGCCTATCTAATCTAACTATCTATCTATCTATCTATCATCTATTTATTTTTATCTATCTATCTATATGTCTGTCTGTATGTCGGTCTATGTTGACCCTATCTATCTATTTTTCTCAGACATTTTATCATCTCTGTCTGTTCTATCATCTATCTATTTCAGATTTTCAATACTTATCACATTGTGTTCATATCTATCTACCTATCTATCTCAGACTTATTTATCTATCTTCCTATCTATCTATCTATCTATCTCATTTTGTGAATCTAATCTATTATCGAATCTGAGTGTGTTCATATCTATCTATCTATCTATGCTTATCTCATTCTTTTTATTATTATCCCATCTATTTGTATCAGTCGTTTTATTATCCATCTATTTCCTCTATCTATCTATCTATCTATCTATCTCATCCGTTCATTTTTTTCTATCTATCTATCTATCATCTATCTATCTATCTATCTATCTATCTAATCTCGGTCTGTTCCGTATCTACTCTATCTTTATAGTCTGCCTCACAACTAATCTATCTATCTAACTATCTTATTTCCTTTTTATTATCTATTATTTCAGTCTAATATCTATTTATTCTGCATCTGTTTCATATCTATTCTACCTATCTATCTATCTATCTATGCTCAGTCACTCATACTATCTATCTATCTCTCAGATTTTTTATTATCTATTGTCTATCTCAGTCTGTACTATTCTATTATCTATCTATCTTCTATCAATATTACTTATATCCTATATGCTCGTAGTGGAGGGTGGGGTGTAAAATACGTACTTGATTCCGAGCATGATAGGATAATAAGGTAATATTGATAGATAGATAGATAGATAGATAGATAGTACAGACTGAGATAGACAGATAGATAATAAAAAATCTGAGAGATAGATAGATAGTATGAGCTGACTGAGATAGATAGATAGATGATAGATAGATAGATATGAACAGATGAGATAAATAGATATTAGACTGAATAGATAGATAATAAAAAGAATAAGATAGATAGATAGATAGATAGTGTGAGCAGACTTAAATAGATAGATAGATACGAACAGACCGAGATAGATAGATAGATAGATAGATAGATAGATAGTAGAAAAAATGAACGGGATGAAGATAGATAGATAGATAGATAGATAGAGAATAGATGGATAATAAAACGCTGATACAAATAGATGGATAATAATAAAAAAGAATGAGATAGATAGATAGATAGATAGATATGAACACACTCAGATCGATAGATAGAAGATTTCAACAAAATGGAGATAGATAGATAGATAGATAGATAGATAGATAAATAAAGTCTGAGATAGATAGGTAGATAGATATGAACACATGTGATAAGTATGAAAAATACTGAAATAGATAGATTAGAACTAGAACAGACCAGATGATAAAATGTCTGAGAAAATAGATAGAATTAGGGTCAGACCATAGAACCGACCTATACAGACAGACAGATAATAGATAGATAAATAAATAGATAGATAGATAGATAGATAGATAGATAGATATAGATAGGCAGGAGGCAGGCAAGCACGACGAGAAAAGTATATGAAGAAAAATGTGTAATCAGAAGAAACAAGTTTTTTTTTCTCTCTCACAACACATCTTTTCGAATCGCCTCCCAGGATATTTTTTAAAAATTCTACTTTGGGATATCGAATTAAAAGATAAAAATAAAAATCATTGGTGTAGTATTGAATGAACGATCAAGTGTTCGGTCACAATTTGAACTCTCAGGAATATCCCCTGCAAAAAAGCACTGCAAAGAAGTGCCTTTCAAGTACATACGGGCTTTTTTAAGATTCAGATATCTTGAAGTAGATAAAATTGCGCCTCTTAAAGGCTTTTCTAGTAAGAGGTTCCATCGAGGATTGACTCCATAAAGGCTTTCATAATATCGTGCTGTATTACTTTCGACAAAATTTTGGAATAATAAGAAGATTGAACAATACACACAGATTACGGTGATTTTCCCAACCTATTGCCCTTATGGCAAGCCCAACCCCTTTTTATCATATGGGTGCTAGAAGGCGGTGGCTGCGGGTCTACATGCCTGGGAATGACGTTAAAATCTATCTGATGGGAGATCAGTTTGAGTTTGGGGAATGTGGGCACCCTTCATCCACATTGCTCCCTGTCCACTCTGACTCGGAGTGGTAGTACCTGTTAGGGTCCATCTATGGTTAAATAGAAAAATGTGTTTATAAAAAATTGTAACCATTAAGAATTGATTTATTTCAAAACTTTATCCGGCATTAAATGACCACTGAGGTTGATATGGAAAAACAACCAAACACCAAAGAACCGACTAGGAACTGTTATATACCCGCATAATATCTCGGGTATATATGAAACAGACAGACAGACAGACAGACGGAGACTGAGACAGATTAGAGTAGAGATTATGAATGGGATGTGGGTCTTGATACTTAGGGCTTCCGTAATCTACGGCTATCTATCTATCGCGCGTTATTCTGTATTATGTACCAAAATTACAACGGTAATTTGATATTTAACTTTTAAGACATTGAAAATTATATACAATAGCAAATATATGCACCCTCCGGGTGCAAGTATTTAAGTTTTAATATAAAAAATATTATGTTGAATTTTTTCTTCCAAGCGGTGGTTGTATCAGTGTTGCTGTACGGATGCACCACTTGGACCTAACGAGGCGCTTTGAGAATAAGCTGGACGGGAGCTGCACAAGAATCTGCGTCAGTCCTGAATAATTCGTGAAGCAGCACCCACAAGAAAACAGCTATATGGCCACCTGCCCCCATCTCACAAACCATCGAGTGAGACGGACAAGGGCATGCCGGCACTGCTGGAGAAGCAAGGATGAGCTCATAAGTGACGTTCTCCTGTGGAAGCCAACACACAGACATGCTACAATCGGGCCGCCCATCAAGAGACTACATTGACCAACTAAGCAAAGATGCAGGTTGCTGCGCAGAGGACCTCTCTGGAAAATGAATGATAGGAAAGGTTGGCGAGAGATTGTCATGGATATTCGTGCTAATAGCGCGCATGATGATGATGATGAGAAAGTCTAATGAAGCTAAATAATGCAGATAAAAGATTTGAAACTGAGGGTGGGTATAATCGAAAAACAGACAACGATGACAACTGAAACTTACTCTTCCATCACTCCGTCTTTCATTACTAAATTTTCTTAATTTAACTATTTAGCTAAAATAGAAAGTAAAGAACAAAATTACAATTACAGTTATTCTTCTTGTTAATATATTTCGTATTAGATTTTATACCCGATATTTTTAGTCATAATTGATTAACATTAGAAATCAATAATACTAAGCACAATTTTAATAAAATGAAATTTTTAAATAATCAATATCAAATTAGCCTTCCCATTCACACTATAAACTCGCTGTTTGTTGTATATTAAAATACAATTTGCATGTTATTAGTATGTAGTAAGGCCAACAGTATTAACGCAAAACAATTTTATAAGTAATTGAGTTTTAGATAAAAAATAAAATCACGGGGAATGTAACGTAAAATATTAAGGAATTGTGACTTGAGTAGTAAATAGTTTTGGTTACAGACAGAAAAAACACAACATTCCATAATAATAAATATATAATATATATATATATATATAATATAATATTATATATATATATATTGTTCTGTTCCAACGGAGAAAATTCAATATTTTATAAAAAAGAAGGTCCGCAAAATGTAATTATGTTTTCAGAAAAAAAATTATTCTTTTTATCTTACCAATGCAACACGTGTTTCAGACTTCTGGTATCTTCTTCAGGCTTTGATTGATAATGAAATGAATTCTTACATGCGTGTATATATATATATATATATATATATATATATTATATATATTATATATATAATATACATGAGTATTTCCACCTTCCCTCTTCCTGTTTGGTGGTGTGGAGATAAAGGAATTTAATTTTTAACATTAGTCTTTTAAACAGGTGTTTTTGGTTTCTGTGTGGATTGGTAATAAATTTATTAATGAGCTTTTATAAAATCTTTTATTAGAAGTTTTTCTGATATATATATATTATATATATATAATTATATATATATATATATATATATATATATATAATTAGTCGAAAAAGGAATCATATTCAGGAGCAAACGAAACACATTTCAGGAAGTTTTCAATAAAGCTCAATATTTTTTCGTCGGCCTCTCACTGTAACTTCGCTTTTCACACTTTAATCTCTCCTTTTTTTCTTTCTTTTAATCAATGGTGGTTAAATCCACATTAGCGACATAAATTCAACCATCTTATGTCACCCCCGCCGAAAGAGAAAAAAATTACTAAAAATCAAGGAACTAACCGAATTTAATGAAATTTTCAGTGTTGATATACCAATAATATACCCTACTCAGCAAAACAAACTTCCTGATCTAGGTCGAGCGAAAAAGGAGATAGACTCCCTCCCTGTCCGGCTGATACCGACAATAGGAAACTCTGTCAACTTACTTATATGCTTCAAGTAAGTAAAAAGTAAAGTCGCCTGGGTGGCCTAAAGTCGGTATCAGCCAATCAGCGAGGGAGTCTATCCCCTTTTTCATTTGCGCTAGACCAAGGAGATGATTTTAGCGTCTGAGGTGGAGCGCCACCACCAACCGTCAGCTCCTTACTTTACTGCACAGATCTTTGTGCTACCATACGTTGAGTTGGCGAGGACCGGTATCGAACAAGGAACCTTGTGGTTTCTAGCCGAACGCAAGTAACCTTCATTATTTATTCTATGCTATTGTTTTAGAACATTTTTTTTTGTTTATTTTTTTGTTTGTTTTTTTTTTTTTGTTTTTTTAAATCATTTCTAAGAAATTCAAAAAATTTCACGAATAAAAATTAGGGTTCATGTCACGTTTGTGTTAGTATTTAAATTATCCCTTTCACTTGCGCTAGACCAAGAGATGATTTAGCGTCTGAGGTGGAGCGCCACACCAACCGTCAGCTCTTACTTTACTGCACAGATCCCTGTGCTACTCATACGCTGAGTTGGCGAGGGCCGGTATCGAACAAGGAACCTTGTGGTTTTCTAGCCGAACGCAAGTAACCATCATTATTTAATCTATGCTATTTGTTTTTAAGAACATTTTTTTTTGTTTATTTTTTGTTTGTTTGTTTTTTTTGTTTTTTTTTTTTTGTTTTAATCATTTCTAAGAAATTCAAAAATTTCCACGAATAAAAATTAGGGTTCATGTCACGTTTGTGTTAGTATTTGTGGTTTTGTTTTTTTTTTCTTTTTTTTTTTCTTTTTAATTTCTTTTTTCATTTTTTTTTTTTTTTATTAATTTGAAAAATTGTCTCTTTTTTATGAATAATATATTATTAAAACCTAAAGTCTCGCACGTGATTTCGTTGTATCCTGTAGATGAAATTCTGGAGAGAGAAAAAAAACAAAACAACAAAAACAAAACATAACAAGACTAATATAATTTATGTTTGTATGACAAGTCCTGGAAGACATCAACGGCCCCGCATGTGTTCAACTGATCGTCTGTGTTCTATTTAGCTCCCACTGACCTCTCTCTATGTCATATATATATATATATATATATATATTATATATATATATAGCTATACGTGGAAAAGTTCATTGATTGAAAAGGCCGTTGAACTTGATTTGTTCTCATCAAATCTAGGCATTATATGTAAAGAACTTCAAGAGGTTGTGTCTGTGGCTGCGTTGGTTGCGTACATCCTAGAATCAGCAGAGGTTGCTGTTTAAGACTAGATAACAAATCTTGGAATTCATAAAAAAAAATCATTTTATAATGAGAATGTATAAGACAATCATGTTACTATCAAAATACATTAGAAAATCGTTTATCTATAAGAATGCATTAGAAAAATACATTTTACAGTGAAAAAGTAATTTAAAAAACATTTAACTATTAAAAATGCATTAGAAAATCATTTTAACATGAAAATTCATGGAAAATCATTTACAATGAAAATTCATGAGAAAATCATTTACAATGAAAATTCATGAGAAAATCATTTTACAATGAAAATTCATGAGAATATCATTTTACAATGAAATTCATGAGAAAATCATTTTACAATGAAAATTCATGAGAATATCATTTTACAATGAAAATTCATGAGAAAATCATTTTACAATGAAAATTCATGAAAAAAATCATTTTACACAATGAAAATTCATAAGAAAATACATTTACAATGAAATTCACGAGAAATCATTTTACAATGAAAATTCATAAGAAAATTCTTTTACAATGAAATTCATTAGAAAATCATTTTACAATGAAAAATTCATAAGAAAATCATTTTACAATGAAAATTCATGAGAAATACATTTTAAAATGAAAATTCATGAGAAAATCATTTTACAATGAAAAATTCATAAGAAATCATTTCAATGAAAGTTTTTGAAGAGAAAATCATTTTACAAATGAAATATATAAGAAAATCTTTTACAAATGAAAATTCACGAAGAAAATCGTTTACAATAAAAATTCATAAGAAAATCTTTTACAATGAAAATTCATTAGAAAATCATTTTACAATGAAAATCATGAGAATATCATTACAATGAAATTCATGAGCAAATCATTTTACAATGAAAATTCATGAGAAAATCTTTTACAGTAAAATTCATTAGAAAATCATTTTACAATGAAAATTCATGAGAAAATCATTTTACAATGAAAATTCATAAGAAATCATTTTACAATGAAAAATTCATGAGAATATCATTTAAAATGAAATTCATGAGAAAATCATTTACAATGAAAATTCATGAGAAATCATTTTACAATGAAAATATATAAGAAAATCTTTTACAATGAAAATTCACGAGAAATCGTTTTACAATGAAATTCACGAGAAAATCATTTTACAATGAAACATTATGAGAAATCTTTTACAGTAAAAATTCATTAGAAATCATTTTACAATGAAAATTCATGAGAAAATCATTTACAATGAAAATTCATAAGAAATCTTTTACAATGGAAAATTCATTAGAAAATCATTTTTACAATGAAAATTCATGGAGAAATCTTTTACAATGAAAATTCATTAGAAAAATCATTTTACAATGAAAATTTCATGAAGAATATCATTGTAACAATGAAAATTCATGAGAAATCATCTTTACAATGAAAATTCACGAGAAAAATCATTTTACAATGAAAATTCATCAAAGAATATTTTACAATGAAATTCATGAGAAAATCATTTACAAATAAAATGCATAAGAAAATCATTACAATGAAAATTCATGAGAAAATCATTTACAATGAAAATTCATGAGAAATATCATTTTACAATGAAAATTCATAGAAAAAATCATTTTACAATGAAAATACTAAAGAAAATCTTTTACAATGAAAATTCACGAAAAATCATTTTACAATGAAAATTCACGAGAAAATCATTTACTATAAAAATACATTAGAAAAATTATTTTTGCAATGAAAACGCATTAGAAAATCATATTTTTCTCTTCCTCCACCAAACAAATCTAAATGTATCTCCCAATAACATCAAAGCATTGAGTTAAAGAATGTTTTGTTCTAATCTATCTACTTACATTAGGTTTTAACTTATCTAAAAAACTAAGTTCTAATCTTTATATATATATATATA
>JALAJA010000219.1:15000-17500 GCA_023376005.1 Doryteuthis pealeii | reverse complement strand
TTCTTCCCCGAAATATTGAGAACATAAATGACAGGTTAACAAAAACATCATAGTTACTTCTTTTTTTTCTTACACTCGCATTGTGACAGCCTTCAAAACCAACCAACAAACCAATATATTATATATTATATTATATTATATTATATAATCCGAAGTAAACAATATTGTCAAGTATATATATATATATATATATATATATATATATTTGTCAAGGATATATAATTGACTGGCTATTTAATCAAGCCCACACCATCTGTATAACCACACACACACACACACCACACACACACACAACATATATATATATACATATATTATATGTGTGTGTGTGTGTGTGTGTGTGTGTGTGTTTACAGAGGGTTTATTGAAGTAAAAGAACAGTCAATAATTCCTTTGAACATATTGTTTACTTGGATTATATATATATATATATATATATATATATAATATATATACTTCTATTGTTTGTGTGAGTTCGGGTTTATGCCGCGTTCATAAATGCAAATAAAATGGTTTATACATTAAAGTTTATTTTTATACCAACTCAGATCCATCTGTGCGACAGTCAGAAACAGGAATGTAACGTCTGGCAAGGGAGAACGAGGTACGTACGTGCACAAATTGCACTTTCAGTGATGTGTTTATTTTATAAGGCCGTGTGCCACTTGAATACAAGTATTTTAAGTACATAATGTATTAATGTGTGAAAGAAAAGGAAGTGAATCCGACGCTATGTAGTATATTTGAAAGATTGAAAAACAGCAGGTTAGAATGGTTAGTGGTGAGTTTATTGGCCGACCTGCAGTGTTTCGATCTATTATTAGACATCTTCAGGGCATTTGTTGGTATATGGAAGGTAATAAGAAATTTTTTTTATCACAGAATAAAACGAAGGCCAAAGCGAGTGATAGTCCTTGTTTCTCAGTCTGTTTAAAATGAAGTTTTGAAAAAGAAGAAGACGGTTGAAATATGACGTCAAAATATCTCTCTTTACGGTGTGAGTATGGAATTTGGTGAAGTGTGTGTATCGAAAAGAAAGCATTGTGCATTTTTTAGGTGTGTGGTGGCGCGTGTGTGTTAAATCTTTTGCGATTAATGCCCCCCCCCCCCACACACACACACACATGATCACACACAACTTGTGTTTGTTTCGCTGTCGTCTAATCGGAAAAGACGCATGAAAAATCTCTCGGCAACACCGCCTATTTGTCTTGCTCGCAGGATTCCTTTTGCAGCATCAAGATCCACACAGAGCTGATCAATGTATGCCTTGCTGTGCGGTCGCACACTGGCGTAACATATGCTGGTTTCCACTGGAGGAATGTCACTTCGTCAGTTGTCGTCTGCTTCTCCAGCAGTGTTCAGCATGTCTTGTTTGTCTGATTCAGATGGTTTGTGGTGGAGAGTAGCCGTATAGATGCTTCTGTGTGTGGGGTTTTGTGTTTCCACTGTTTGTTTAAGGCGCACGCCAGCGCATTCTTGTGCAACCTACCAACGAGCTTATTTCTAGACGGCTTCGTTAGGGTCCCGAGTGGTGCAGCCGTACAGTAGTACTCATGCTTACGGCTTGGAGGAATGGTCGCTTAACTTATCATTGAGATCAGATTTTCATATGATTGATAATTCTTATTTCTCACGGTATCGTCACCTCAGCTACATATTGGAACCACTTCCTTTTTTTATTATAAAGAAAAGAGGAAGAAAAGGAATGCTACAAGAAAAATACAATAAGAAAAGAAAGAACAAAGAAAAGAGAGTATGGGGAGCTGAAAGCGAAATTAGTCCCACATATTAAACACTTTAGAAAAACCATGTGTAATTAATGTCCTTAATTACATTACACAAATTTGACTACAGTAAAAATATCTTGTATGAACAAAACGAATTTTGATAAACATTACAGTCAAGGGGGGGGCGATTTTTTATATTTTCCGTTGTAATATTTAAAACAATTCTATAAAATAATCGCTCAAATTTGTCAACATGCAGTTTTTTAATGGTTTTTTGACCTAAGGCGAGGGTATTCTGTTTACTTAAAAAAGTTAATGTAATAGAGGAAAAAATGGGGAGATTTTGGATTCAGAGTCCAAAAGTTTGTCAAAAACAAATTGTCAGATCTAAATTAACAAAATTTGTGATAACCAGTATAATGTTTTATTATTTTCCCATTAATATATACTTTTAAAAACATTCCATTAAAATCAATAAAAATTGTTAGTGCTGTATGTTTTAGAATCATTTAGTAAAAACATATAAAAAGTTCAACTCTTTGTAGTCTTGTCCTTTTATGAGCGTATTTGATTACTGGATTTAATAAGAATTTTAAATCTGTTGGCAGGTTCTTTATAGACACCCCAGTAAAATCACGTTTTCGTCTATCTGAGAAAAACAAAAATGAACCCTCGCCTTCTTAATGTTGTATGAGTTCAACTAGGGCACAAGTGACTCCAAAACTGCTGCAATATCAACAAAGCAATGGGAGTATGAATCCACAAGTGAC
>JALAJA010000219.1:0-10000 GCA_023376005.1 Doryteuthis pealeii | reverse complement strand
CCATATATTCTCCCTCCAGCTATGGGTACATGGCTGGGCGGATTGGGCTCTTTAACCTTGGATAGGTGACCCGTATGGGGGAAGGAAAACTCTGAATTCAAACCTGTTAAAACCCGCTTAAGAAATTGACCTTGTGTCGCATCCTGCTCGTGTGGAGGGGTTTGGTAAATATATATATATAAGAAGCATACATCATCTCACGGTGTAATGGTTAGCAAGCTAGTTTCGCAGATCCATCATTACTGAATAGCGAGTTCGAGCCTCGCTGGATGCCCCATAAAAATATCCACGTAAAAAAGACCTTGTGTTAATCCGGCCTGGTTGGAGGTCAAGATGATATATTAGGAGGTCAGTGGTCTAATGGTTAGAGACGTAGGAAATGGACTCGTCGACCCGAGTTCAAATCATGGACAAGGCTGTTTACATTTTCGCATAGCGCTAATACCCTTGGGAAAGGTATGCATCAAACTAATCTCATTCTAGCTATGGATAAATAGTATGTAAGACTGTGCTCTTTAACATTGGCTAGGTAACCATTTTAGGAGAAGGAAAACTCTAAACTTTAAATCTGCAGTTGGTAAATATATATACAAGGTGTGTCAAAAAGTTTCGAAATTCTTTGTACTTTTTGACACACCCTGTATTCTGAAAAAAATAACGTTCCATTCATTAATGATTTTCAGAATACAAGGTGTGTCAAAAAAGTACCAAGTTTAAAGCTGTATTTACCAAGATAGAAATGAGCAATGAATGGAACTTTTTTTTTCAGAATACAAGGTGTGTCAAAAAGTACAAAAAACTCGATGTTTTTTTGACACACCTTTTATGGAGTCCTGGAAACAGAAATAACAGAATTAAAGATTCGAGTCCGCTAGCACTTGGGGCCACGTTTCTCACCGGGTTTCCTTCTGTTTGTACGGGGTGCAGAGCTGATACATAAAAAGGCAGACATCTGTCGATAGGTACGAGCGCTGCATTCACTGACGTCAAATGGGGTCGGGCTGACAAGTCACTGTGACCACAGAAAGATTTAAACAGTTGGCGAGATAGATAGATAGACAGATAAACCTGTTTGCCCGAAAATAAGACAGGGATTATATTCATTTTCACTCCGATTTCACACAAGTTTATCATCATTTGATGAAGCACTGTCAACCATTATTAACTTTTGATTAGTATTTATTGTAATATCTTGAATTTTATTATTATTAATATTATTATCATTATTATTGCTATTATTATTAACATTATTATTACTAGCAAATATATGCACCCTCCGGGTGCAAGTATTTAAGTTTTAATGTAATAAAATGTATTAAATTAGAAAGGCTAATGAAACTAAATAAGAATACAGATAAAAAGATTTGAAACAGAGGGAGTATAATAAAAGATTTGAAACAGAGGGAGTATAATAAAAAATGGAACAACTGAAACTTACTCTTCCATCACTCTCGTCTTTCATTGTTATTTTTTCTAATTTAAGTATTTAGTTAAAAGAGGAAGTAAAGAATCAAATGACAGTTATTTTTTCTTATCAATGGATTTCATTTAAGATTAATTGAATAGATTTTTGCTTATATTCATTAAAATAAAACCAAACAGTTAGAAATCAATAATACTAAGCACATATTTATTAAATTCGATTTTTTAATATTAATATGCAAATTAGCCTTCCCGTTCACACTGTAAACCGCTATTTTGTTGTATATATAAATATAATTGCATGTTGTCAGTATGGAGACATAGTTAATAGTATTAATAATGTAAGACAATTTTATTAATAATTGAGGTTTAGATAAAAATAAAAACATGGAGAATGTGATGTCAATAACTAAGAGAATTGTGACTTGAGTAGGAATATAGTTTCGGTTACAGACAGAAAAACACACAATCTCCATTATAATAAGATTATTATCATCATCATTGCTATTATTATTATTATTATTATTATCATGGCTATTATCATAATTATTATTATTTACTCCTTTTGAGTTTTCACATCAGCATTAGCTGATGGTCTTTCACTGGAGTCTGAGTGACAGCAAGTCTACTCAGGTCTCCAGGACTCTTCTGAGTATTCTGGCAGATTGCAGCAGTGCAGTGTTCTGAATGGTTTCAATCCTTCCTTTGATATCCAAACTTTCCAAACCCTTTTCTAATCCTTTTGGGACTGTTCCAAGTGCACCAACTACAATTGGTATCACTTTGACTTTCATATTCCATAACTTTTTCAGTTCTCTGGCAAGGTCCAGATATTTGTCTATTTTTTCATTTTCCTTTAACTTCACCCTGTGATCTGCTGGCAGTGCAAAATCCACCAGTTGACAACTTCTTTCTTTTTTGTTTATCAACACTAGGTCTGGTCTTCTTGCTGGGATAAGGTGATCCGTTTTTATCTCAGTCCCAGAGAATTTTATGCGTTTCGTTCTCAAGAACAGATTCTGGTTTATGCATATACCATTTTGTTGTGTGGTCAAAATTTAATTTTTTGCATAATTCCCAGTGGATCACCTTCCCAACCCAGTCGTGTCTAGTTTATTATTATTATTATTATTATTATTATTATTATTATTATTATTATTATTATTATTATTATTGCAAGCAGAACTTGTGGATATACAACAGTATGATAATTTAATTATTACAACATTTGATATGTTTACTTAAGAGCTATTTCTTAAATGGGGGTTGTAAGATATGTACATTTTCGGGGGATATTGAGTGTTTGTGTCGCATGATGTGATTCTGAAGAATGCTTATTTCTTTCGACTGTCTACTGCTCTCAACTAAGACGTTAAGGGGAGGGCTTATATTAAAATGTAGGAAGCGCATGGTGTAATGGTTAAAGTCATGGGAAATGGACTCGTTGCCCCGAGTTCAAATCCTGGACGTGCTAATTGCATTTCACTTAGCGCTAATACCCTTGGGAAAGGTATGAATCCTACTCTCCCTCAAGCTATGGGTAAATAGTAGGGCAGACTGGGCTCTTTGACCTTGGTTAGGCAATCGGTCTAGGAGAAGGAAAAACTCTGAATTCAAACCTGTCAAACTTCGCTTAAGAAATTGACCTTGTGTCGCATCCTGTTCGTGCGGAGGGGTTGGTAAATATATATATTAAAATCATTCTGAAAAAATCACGCTAGGTCTTATTTTGCAGGTAGGTCTTATTTTCGGGGAAACACGGTAGATTCAGACCCGAAAACCTAGAATTCCAGAAGTGTTGTTATGGATCCAACGGGCCAAAATTAAATATGCCGGAAGAAAATATCAGAAGATCTGAAACACGTGTCGCAAATGTAAGATAAAAATAGAAAATAATTTTTTTTTCTAAAAAACATAATCCATTTTTGCGGACCTTCTTTTTCATCATAATATATATATATATATATATATATATATATATATATATATATAGAGAGAGAGAGAGAGGGGGGACAGAGAGACAGAGAGACAGAGACAGAGAAAGACATTTGTCTGATGGAAAAACATTATAACATTTTTTTAAGTAGATTGATATTAAAAGATTGAGAGGTAGATTGATATGAAAATAAAATATATACTCAGATATTTTTATAGTTACATATGCAAATATAAATAGGTATGAAAACACACACACATATATGTATATATATATATATATGATTTTTTTGGCGGGCATACCTATTCAAATGTAAGGCTAAACAAATCGAGAAAAATCTTCTCGATTTTTCTCGATTTGTTTAGCCTTACATTTGACTAGGTATGCCCGCCTAATTCATTAATTATTAATTAATTAATTTTCAAAAATTAGGTACGATTTCAATTAAGCACATATTCTCCCAAAAATTGTCGACTAAAAAAAGCCATATCAAAACACATTGTTTGTTTGTTTACTTCTCATATATATATATATATATATATATATATATATATATATATATATTGGTATGTTGGTTGGTTTTGAAGGCAGTCACAATGCAAGTGTAAAGAAAAAAGAAGATAACTATCATGTTGTTTGTTAACCTGTTACTTTATTCTTAATATTTCAGGATGAAAAATCCCATCATCAAAAGAATACTCGAACTGAAGTGGTGCTAGTAGTTGCTCAAATTGTTCTGTCTCGGGTCTTCCAAATTCTCTGTGTGTGTGTGGTTGGGGGTGCTTGCTTGTGTGTGTGTTTGTGTGTATAAGTGTGTATGTGTGCATGCTTGTTTGTGTAAGTGTGTGTGTGTGCGTGCGTGTGTGCTTATGTCTGTGTGTCTGATCATTTATTTTTATTTTATTTTAATTATTATTCCAGATTTGATTTGCCTCTAAGTAAGGTTTTTTTTTGTTTATTAACAGGATCATCTGATCTCATTTTATTGATATGTGTCTGAGATTAATATATATATATATATATATATATATATATAATATAAGAAGAGGTAAAGTGTGTGTGTGTGTGTGTGTGTGTGTGTGTGAGTGAAAGATATGAAAATAAAAATAGTTATGTAAATATACATATAGATTGGTATGAAAAAGATTTATATACACACAGAGACGGGGAGAGATAGATTGACAGAGAGGAGGAGAGAGAGCGATGTCAAGAGAGAGAGAGAGAGAGAGAGAGAGAAGAGAGAGAGAGAGAGAGAGAGAGAGAGAGAGAGAGAGGTGGGGAGTGATTGAAAAATACATAGGAAGGTATTCAGATAAATAGATAGATAGATAGATCCAGTCTGAAGATCGCACAGGCGAGAAACTCAGTAACCAGGTGCCGTTGACTCCATGTTCACGCTACCTTAACTTATAAATATAACACCCATATTATCTATATAATATATAAACACAGATAGATAAATAGATAGATAGATAGATAGATAGATTGAGAGGGAATGAGAAAGGTAGGTTTTTTAAAGATACATGGGAAAATATTCAAATAGATAGATAGATAGATAGATAGTAGGAAACTGATATAGCTCGATTCGCTGTGAATGTATCCGTCTAATTCGGTTCGAGTTTTGAATGGCTGCTTCCTGCTGTCTTGTTCATTATGTAAAAATACCGAAGCACAACAGAAAAATGATATCTAATACATGTGAGGAGAAGTCTGTTTGCAAGTGAACACTAATTTGGCTGCGCATAATCATTGGAAGTCGTGTCTCCTACATCCTGCCTCATTGTGTATGCATATGACTCATACCTCATTTGCATGTATGCACCTCAGTGCACGCATGTCAAATAGCATTTATGCAAAGTTCACACCGCCCTGTCGGTGGGGCGTTAGAATGCAACGTCTGCACCTCTGCAGAGGGGTAAGACTCCCCCAATGGAGCCACCTGTTGGCCGTGGGTGGCGACCTGTGATGCTTAGGGATAGAGCCCAGGTGGATGAGCAGTTAATGACATGCAATACTCCACTTTTGCCCTATCTTGGGCTAGACGGGCGGTCGGAGAGGCCCCCTCCGATCAATCGGCTGGTCACGTCATGCCCTAGCACCTATATGATTTTCCCAACCCTATTGCCCTTATAGTCAGCCCCAACCCCTTTTCATCATATATGTGATAGAAGGCGGTGGCTGAGGGTCTATATGTCCTGGGAATAACGTTAAACTCTATCTGATGGTGAGGCTTCAGTTCTGGAGGTTTGGGGAATGTGGAGTACCCCTTCATCACCATTGCTCCCTGGTCCACTCTGACCCGGAGTGGTAGTACCTGTTAGGGTCCCATCTATGGGTTAAATAGAAAAATGTATTCATAAAAAAAATTGTATTATCCATTAAGAATTGATTTATTTCAAAACTTTATCGGCATTAAATGACCCACTGAGGTTGATATGCCGTAAAACAAAACAAACCAAACCACCTGAGCTTGCTGAGGGCCGCATGCAGCCCATGGGCCTCGTGTTTGACATATCTGACCCAAGACATTTACTAAATACATTGTCAGTTGGGCGGTAAGGTAGGGATCAAATTATCTGCACGATTGTAAATGACTGATAGACGAACTGGCTACCGATATCCCCACACAGAGGCGATTAGAGTTGCTTAGATTACTTAAATTGATTAAGTACAAAATATTCTGTGATTTTCTCACGTTCTTGACGCTTTGTTTTGAAATGGAACACATTTGATATGAGGTTGAGATTTCTCGTTTGTGACAGATTGGATTGGATTTCTGTATTTGTTATATGTGGGGGTGGAGGGTGGGTGGGGGGTGGTGGAGAGGATAGTCTTTTGCTTCTTCATAGGGAAATAAATTATTGGGGAATATGTAAAGGAAGAAGAAGGATATACTATCTTACATGCTCATCTATTTATCTATCAATCTATGATGATAGCATCTATCAATCGTTATATCTATCTCACACTATGCATATCTATCTATCTATCTATCTATCTATCTATCTATCTCAGTCTGTTCAGATCTATCTATCTATCTATCTATCTCAGTCTGTTCAGATCTATCTATCTATCTATCTATCTATCTATCTATCTCAGTCAGTTCAGATCTATCTATCTATCTATCTATCTATCTATCTATCTCAGTCTGTTCAGATCTATCTATCTCAGTCTGTTCAGATCTATCTATCTATCTATCTATAAAGATCGCATTTATCTATCAATCGTTATATCTATCTCACACTATTCTTATCTATCTATCTATCTATCTATCTATCTATCTATCTCAGCCTGTTCAGATCTATCTATCTATCTATCTATCTATCTATCTATCAGATCGCATCTATCTATCAATCGTTATATCTCACACTATTCATATCTATCTATCTATCTATCTATCTATCTATCTATCTATCTATCATGATCGCATCTATCTATCATGATCGCATCTATCTATCAATCTTTATATCTATCTCACACTATTCATATCTATCTATCTATCTATCTATCTATCTATCTATAATGATCGCATCTATCTATCAATTTTTATAGCCATCTCACACTATTCATATCTATCTATCTATCTATCTATCTATCTATCTATAACGATCGCATCTATCTATCAATCTTTATATCTATCTCACACTATTCATATCTATCTATCTATCTATCTATTTATCTATCTATCTATCTATCTATCTATCTATCTATCACGATCGCATCTATC
This sequence comes from Doryteuthis pealeii, assembly GCA_023376005.1. Taxonomy (NCBI): domain Eukaryota; kingdom Metazoa; phylum Mollusca; class Cephalopoda; order Myopsida; family Loliginidae; genus Doryteuthis; species Doryteuthis pealeii. The sequence continues at coordinate 2,915 of JALAJA010000219.1, read as the reverse complement.
TATCAATCGTTATATCTATCTCACACTATTCATATCTATCTATCTATCTATCTATCTATCTATCTATCACGATCGCATCTATATCAATCGTTATATCTATCTCACACTATTCATATCTATCTATCTATCTATCTATCTATCTATCTATAACGATCGCATCTATCTATCAATCTTTATATCTATCTCACACTATTCATATCTATCTATTTATCTATCTATCTATCTATCTATCTATCTATCTATCACGATCGCATCTATCTATCAATCGTTATATCTATCTCACACTATTCATATCTATCTATCTATCTATCTATCTATCTATCACGATCGCATCTATATCAATCGTTATATCTATCTCACACTATTCATATCTATCTATCTATCTATCTATCTATCTATAATGATCGCATCTATCTATCAATTTTTATATCTATCTCACACTATTCATATCTATCTATCTCTCTATCTATCTATCTATCTATCTATCATGATCGCATCTATCTATCAATCGTTATATCTATCTCACACTATTCATATCTATCTATCTATCTATCTATCTATCTATAATGATAGCATCTATCTATCAATCGTTATATCTATCTCACACTATTCATATCTATCTATCTATCTATCTATCTATCTATAACGATCGCATCTATCAATCGTTATATCTATCTCACACTATTCATAACTATCTATCTATCTATCTATCTATAACGATCGCATCTATCTATCAATCTTTATATATATCTCACACTATTCATATCTATCTATCTATCTATCTATCTATCTATCTATCACGATCGCATCTATCTATCAATCTTTATATCTATCTCACACTATTCATAGCTGAATACAAACTTGTTGGTAAATCCTCGCGGTGAGAAAAAAACCAGCAAATAGTTTGATTGTAAAAATATACTACCAAACATCACCCGTGGAGAAAAATTTTTTTGATAAAAGAAAAGACCAAGATAATCGTACCAACAAAAAATAATCTATTGGTACAATATTTGGCCAAAAGAAAACACAATTTATATGTATATATATATATAAGATATATATATTCATACAAAACCGCCAGGAAACTAAAGCTAATAAGTAAAAGTGCTCAATACCTAAGTAGAGCAAATAATAAAGATAAATCTAATGAGTCAGATAAATCTACTAAAAGTTTCGCTAAGTGCTCTTCAGGGCAAAGATCCGACTCTGAGTCAGATCTTAGCCCTGAAGAGCACTAAGCGAAACTTTTAGTAGGTTTATCTGACTCATTAAGATCTATCTTTATATATATATATATATATATATATATATATATATATATATATATATATCAAGAAAATTGAAAAACACAGGTTTAAATGGGTTAAGTGGTGAGTTTATTTGGCCGACGCTGCAGTGTTTCGATCTATTAAATAGATCATCTTCAGGGCATAAGATAAGAAATTATATATCACAGAAAGATGAGAAAAAGTGAGTGGTAATCCTTCTTATTCAGTCTGTTTAAAAAATTTTTCTGAAGTTTGAAAAAAGGAGACGGTTTTGAAATATGACATCAAATATTCTATTTTAAGGTGTGAGTATGTAGCGCTGTTAGTGTGTGTATTGAAGGAAACATTGTGCATTTTTTAGGTATGTGGTAGTGTGTGTGTGTGTATGTTTCCTTCAATACACACACTAACAGCGCTACATACTCACACCTTAAAATAGAATATTTGATGTCATATTTCAAAACCGTCTCCTTTTTTCAAACTTCAGAAAAATTTTTTAAACAGACTGAATAAGAAGGATTACCACTCACTTTTTCTCATCTTTCTGTGATATATAATTTCTTATCTTATGCCCTGAAGATGATCTATTTAATAGATCGAAACACTGCAGCGTCGGCCAATAAACTCACCACTTAACCCATTTAAACCTGTGTTTTTTCAATTTTCTTGATATATTACATACCGTCGGATTTACTTCCTCTCTTCACATATATATATATATATATGATTGTTTATGCAGATAGAATAAAAATATATATACTTTTACAAAAATATATATACAATGATATTTTTTTATTTTTTTATTTTTTTTTTACAAATTACTTTATATTTTGCTTTTCTCCCCATTCGTTTAAGTTATAATTATCCAGTGCTTTTAGTATTATCTTTCCATTTGCCCAGCCAAACATAGCTTCTCTGACGCGGTAAAATAAACTAACTGGAAAAGAAATATAATGAACCTATCTTTTCTGGACGTTCCGTCTAAGTTTCCAGCATTTACTGAAAGAGTTTCGCGCAAATATAAATATTTGTATACACGAAAACCTTCTTTGGGTTTTCTGAGTATTTCTGGATTTTTAGAATAACTTCCAAGATATTTAGAATTCCTTTTCGTTTGTCGTTTTCAATGTTTAGAAAAAGAGGCGTTTTCATCTTTGTATTGAAGTGAATCTAACTATCTATCTTTTCGTATTTGTCTATGTACACGTTCGTATCTATCTATATATCTATCTATCTATCTGTTCGTATCTCTCTCTCTCTCTCTCTCTCTCTCTCTCTTCTCTCTCTCTATATATATATATATATATATATATATATATATTATATATATGTGTGTGTGTGTGTGTTTGTGTGTGCATATATATATGTATATGTGTGTGTGTGTGTGTATCTTTTTCGTATATATCTATCTATTCGTATCTATCTATCTATTCGTATCGGTATGTTTCTCTCTCTCTCTCTCTCCTCTCTCTATATATATATATATATATATATATATATATATATATATATATATATGTGTGTGTGTTTGTGTGTGCATATATATATGTATATATGTGTGTGTGTGTGTATCTTTTCGTATATATCTATCTATTCGTATCTATCTATCTATTCGTATCAGTCTGTTTCTCTCTTCTGTTTTCT
>JALAJA010000218.1:0-45019 GCA_023376005.1 Doryteuthis pealeii | reverse complement strand
TTGAGACGTAGCGTAGATTTTAAAAATACAACAGTAACTGTACTCGGGGACATTGGTTCAAATGGGTTTGATTGACAAGCATTGACCCCAAGGTCAGTTTTGATGGCTTTGAATTTGATTGGTTCTCTCATATGATCAGTCTACAATAAAAGGTTTGAGAGAGGCTATTAAAATTGAATGCTGAGATATTAAAGGAACAATGTGGGGGCCCGGAATTTTAATGTGAAAACATGTGGCCACTCATGTTCCTTACGGTAGCGCCACTCCCCGAATGCAAATAGGTTCAATCTGCGTATCGAGTTCGTCGTAGCTAAAAATGTACACAAGAAATATCTAAGTGTTTGTTCTTCCCAAAGAAATAATTCACTAGAAATAATAATTTCTTATACTGATTGAAGTTGTTCTAAATATCTGAAATCAACAACTGTTGAATTCTCTGAGAAGGTTTCCGAAACGTAACTTTCAATATGCTATAACTATCTAGCAAATATGTTTTCTGGTTTGGGGGCGTCCTATCCTGGTGTAAGGGTCTGCAAGATATCCTTGCAGATCCATTACTAAGGTATAGCGAGTCTGGTCCTTGCTGGATGTCCCATATATGCGACCTTATGTCACATCATATCCGTGGCGAAAAAGATTGGGTAAATATCCTCTTTTTTAGGTTATAAAATCCCGAAGTGCGAGTCCAATACAGACAAATTAAACTATTGATTTATTGAGTGAGTAAATGATTTTAACAGCACGTCGATCAGTCTGTGGTTATTGTATGACAAGAGGTTCGAATACGCTATAAATTAATACATCTTTATTTACATTTCGTATACTGTTTTTTAACAGTTGTTCACCTATCAAACCATCCTAATAAAACGCACTAAACATGGTGTATACTGCTGGTGAGCTTAAGACGAACTCGGATGACGCTTTTCTGTAAAAAAGAACACGCCAGTGTTGGCCGCCCAGCAAGAATTTATATGGATCAGCTTTTGCGGATACTGGATGTCGTATGGAGCACCTGCCAGGATCAATGACTGATGGAGAGGCAAGAGACAAAGAAAGTCATGGAAATTCGTTGTCAGCACAACAACGATGATGATGATGATGATGATGATGATGATGATGATGATGACTGGACCAGGAGAATGAATACTCTATATTCCTTAGATGTCCAGAACTTGAGTTCACTGAAGCAGTTTAGTGTCATACAAAATTCATTCCTTTTTTGTCAGAGTACTCTATCACTGCTGACATGGTGGATAGGCGATTTAGGATGTAATGAAAGAATGATAGGTAAAACCAACTATGGACAAATCAACCGATATCCCAAATCTATAAACATCCAAGTTCTCATAAAAAGAGAAACCTATAACTATAACGCAGATAAGCCCTAAAGGATGAGGCAGTAGCTTGCGCCAACTGCACCTCTGAAGAAAAGTAAGACTTTCCCAATGGTGACCAGTGATGCTTAAGGATGGACTTCTAGTTGCTGAGCAGTCCATGAAATGCAACACTACACTTTTGTCATTATTTATGGGCGGTCGATGAGGCCCACTCCGATCAATCGACTGGTCAAGTCAAGGCCTATCACCTATATGACTGTATTTTTATTATGGCAAAAAACCAACCCTTTTATTATATATGTGCTAAAAGGTGGGTGGTCTGAGGGTCTTAGTGTTCGGAGGATGACATTAAACTACAGAGAGGAACAATATTCCAATTCTGAACCTATGGGGATTGTGGATTACCTCTTCATTACCATTACCGCAGGTCCGCTCTGATCCAGATTAGTAGTACCTGCTAGATTTCCATCAATAGCTGAAATAGATTAAAAGAAATGAGCTTGAATATGTTTTTTTTAAATCAGTTTAAAAATTGAATACCCAACAAGAATGAATAACACAAAAACATTTTCGGCTTGAAATGACCTAAAAAGTATTGAAATGCCGTAAAATCCAACCAACCAAACAACCTACTTGCCATAATGCAGATAGACACAAGTCGACCAATTTATTTACGAAATATCCGATTATATACAATATTAATGGACTTACTGGAATCTTTAAACTGCAATAGATAGACTATAACCACTTAAGAAAGGGAATAAATTGATATAAATTTTGATTAAGGACAACTTTTACACAAATAATTCACTTTATCAATAACGCAACAAGCTGACACATAAGCACAATATCTTACATCTTGATAAATAGGCATTCCATTTTAAGCATGAGTAACAATCATGGTTATATTCGCCACCCACACACATTTGTGTTGGCATCTATCAACCTTCCATGATGTAGTCGCATAAGTGCTTCTGTATGGATCTACCTATGAACTTTACCGACAGGAAACAAAGCTACGATAACTACACAAGGAAGCTGCGTGCTGTCCGTCAGCAAATCCTAAAAGCAAGTATTCCACAAAAAAGCAGTTGTGTGCCATGTACCTCCTATCACACGCAAGATCATCCGGCGTAAGAACGAACAGACACGCCTGACACTGCTGGAACAATAAAGGATGAACTCATAGGAGAGGTTCTTCTGTGGACACCTATATATGGAAACACTAGTTTTTGGCTGACAAGAAGAGACTTACATAGATCATGATCTGGAAGTGCAGTGATGAGAATGTGCCAGGCCGCGATGCCCGATGTAGAGAGGGGGTGGCGGCGAAAAGATTCAGAAAATTAGGTGATGATAATATTGATGATGAAAATTTGGACAGTCTTATAATATATATGACGAATTCCACATATTAGTTGAATTCATCAAAAAGACATCTATCCTTGGCAACAGTGAAAGTAATCCGAGGTATCCTCTTTATTATGATAAATCTGTGATATAACAACAAAAATAAATGATCTACACACATTATTGATAGTAATCAGAAAAAATAACAGGAAATCATATGGCTATACCTCGAAATCATTGGAGTTGCATTTGAGTAAACTCGAGACGCATCATACAACAATGTATTCATGGGTCTGAAACAAGTCGTAAAAGATTAATGAACTAAAAAATACATTTTATCCTTGAATATTCTGTAAAATTTGAAAGAGATGCATGATGAAGTATCTGTAGTAGTAATTAATGGCCTGCACATATAGAATTTACATATATATTTTTGGAGGCATACAACAGGTATTGAAACATAATAAATATAATTATTAAGTTTGAATATAACATTCCGTTCACATTTCTCATACAGCTTAAATTAACTTGTGTGTTCAAGCATGTTGATTTGGATCTTTTATATTTATTTCACTATGTTTTCTCGGTGTCTGGACTATGTGAGATTTCTCATATATTAAAAATAACGACCATATGATGAAATTAAAAGCCGTGATTTTTTAATTTGCAATATCATGGTAAATTCAGATTGAGATTACAGAATTTTATTTATTAAGTAAATCTAACTCAGATACATTTAATCACACCTACACAAAATCAAAAATTGGTACGCTTTAGCCTAACGGTTATGGTTTGAATGGAAAGGGAATTGGTGATTTTCAAATCCTAGACGGGGCTGTGTTTTACTTCACGCTAATTCCCTTGAGAAAGGACATGAAAATATCTCGTTCTATCTACCTAGCAGCGGGTTAATAATTCGGGCAGACTTAGCTCCTTAGCTTTGTTCGACAAAGATGTCCCAGACATTTCACTCCAAACTTTAGCTCTGCTTTCAGAATTGATTCTTGTCTCCCATTTTTGCCTATGAATGAGTGTACTAGGTAAAATGCATACATATGGATCAACATAGCTTAGATTTTTTTTTTTAAATGACCAAGTAAAAAAAAAATCTTTAAAAAGCGCGGTCACCAAAGACATAAAATAAATGGACCCCACACACTGATAAGTGGAAATCTAATAAAGAAATCTCTAGAGGAAATTTAGCGATGGTCCCCTTCATTTGTTAAAATAGTGTTAGGTAAAATCTAGGGGAAATTTTAGCAAACAAAGATCTGGAAACGATGAGTTTAACAACTGGAAGGAAAGGTGTGATTATGTTGGCATGGGTGTTCGCCGATGGAGGCGAGCAAACGCAGTGTTTTGGGTTCCATATCAAATCCTTTCCAACTCAGCGCCTGAGTAATCTGATCTGTTTAGGCAAAGTTAGGGTGGTGGAGTAAAATCAGTATCTCCGGTCTAAGCGTGAGCGAAAAGGTGATATACCGCCCTGGCTGTCCAGCTGATACCTGACAAGCACGGCCACGCTCATCGAATTAGGTACTAACTTATTCCCCGCTAAAAGCAGAAGCAGTCACTGGTCTATCGGAATACTTGTAGGTATTATATAACAATTTGAGATCTATCAGCATCAAACTCAATAGATATTAAAACAATCTGTCAATGGGAGTTAATATCATATAATAATATATTCAGAAAGTAACTGATGTCTGTTAATCTTTGGGTTGTAAGAAAATTTATGAGGGACATGAGTAACCTAATAATTAATTTGTCAAAATTGGTTGAATGATCTTTTAGGGAAGTCTGAAATTACACAGGGAAATGTTCTGGAGTTAAATGTCAGTCTTAAAAAATCTATTATATCCCTAAACTCTATTGTATATACGAGGACCATTTTAAATAAGAATGAAATTGATCGAAAGATATGGCAATAGAAAACATTGTTTACAGTTGCACCTTTTTCATGAAAATCAATAGTGATTTGGCCTTTCATGCCCAAGAAAATTGTCAGCATGACATACATTATGACAGCTAACGTCTTGGAACTTTTTCATTAACGGAGAGTTAGAATGTTTCCATTTCGATAGCTTTTTCTTTTTTATTTTTTATTATTAAAAAGAACACTGTTAATAACATAGATTAATGTATCTATTTGGTTATGCATCAATTTTATCAGATCAGCTGGTCATTTCAATGTCAAATCATAAGTGATTGGTTTCGATCGTATTCTGCAAACACCCAACCATTTTATTGTAAAAGTGCTTGAAGGTGATGGTTTAGTGCCAACACCTTGACGCTTGGCTTACGGGCTTTTTACTATTCTAACGTCTGGGTTATTGTATTATACTTAATGAACCTTTAATAACGGTAATTTAGCACCCGTAATTTTGTATTTCAGGTTTTAAACTATTATAGCATAGAAACATATATATATATATATATATATATTATATATATTATATATATATGCATACCATTTCTTAATTATTTACACATATACATACAACACCAAATATTATATATATATATAATATTAATTATATATATATATGATTCTCTTAATATATATCATCAACATTAATTTGTGCTGGGGAGCACAGCTTCCCATGAGTCTTTCTTTTGTCATACGTCTCTATAATGTCATCACTCCTGGCATGTTCTCACCACGGCATTCAGTGTTCGCCCAGAGATGATGATTGTCATTTTTCTGTGGTGCGTCCCTGTGAATGAGTCCACCGCAGATGTTTCATAATTTCGACCTTACTCCTCCAGTAATATCCAACATGTCTTTTTTGTCTAAATGACTTTGTTTGTGTATCGATACAATCTATATATCTATATATTCCTCAATGCAATTATTTTATACTTAGGTTGTACACATGATTTGACGTACTACGTATAGATCTAACAATTTTATAGCAAATAATAAAATAAATTCAATAGGTTTTGAACTCACAGTTATACACATCTTGCATGATCAAGTTGCATAATGTTTTTTTAGGAATTAAGTATTCAATAAAGAAAAAGTTTTAACATAAATATTTTGGTGTTGAGAAAAATCAACATTTTCATATGTTAAATTACAAAATTTAAGAAGTGGTAATATTAAATCACTTTGTTACCAAAACGAAATAATGTCAAGTGTGTGACCACAAGAAAAGAAACAGTGTGGACCCGTCTAGATGTCAAAGCAAATCGAACTGATAATTATTTTGAACTGTTGAATTTCCGGTTGTTTTAGTAACAAAGGATGTTTTTTTCGATCGCCTTTATAAGCTTCAATTCTCAAGTCTGATTGTTTTTTATAAAGATCTGAATTCCAATTTTTCAGCATAATTGCAAGTAGGTTTAATGATCCGGAGAAATGCTATCAATGGACGCATTTGCTACATCAGAAAGTCCACAATTAAAACTCCTTGAGGACATTCTGAAACAAAGCAGATTTTAGCAATTAAACCCGAAAAAAAAGACGAAGGAAGAATCTCATTGAAGACCAAAAAGATATAAATGCAAATTAAAATTTTGATGTTTCATAATGAACAAAAAAAGAAAAGTATATTAAAAAAAGTGCAGCGTTTACAAGAGGCAATCTAAATTAGTCTTTAATAGGGGATTCTAAATGATTAAATAAAAACTATAAAGAGACATAAAACTCGTGGTCATTATTTCAGGAGGCAGGCTAATGCAATCAAGTGAGGATCTCGCATAACGATCTATTAGAGGCGAGCGATTTTTTTGTTTGTTTTCTCGGGGAACTAATTGAATGTGGGATTGAATTATGATGCTACTGATCCTTCATTAAAAAAGGAACAGAAATTTCGTTACGTTCATTGGACATCGGCCGATCAAAAAAAAAAAAAAAGAGAAAAAAAAATCTCTTTTGATGGGGTAATAAAAGTAGTTCTTGTGTATTCGGCCCGATCAAAACACATTCACCCACAGACTATTTAAATCTGAACAATATGGAGTTTCAATATATTTTCTAAACAAACATTATGCATGTATGCATAGAATAAGTGCCTGGTGAAACAATGGTTTGTGTAGGAGAATTTGTATTTTTGTATAAGCCTGAGTGTACTACATGTCTACCTATCTACCTATCTATCTCTATATATGTATATACATTATATATATTTATTTATGTGGGTTGTTGTGTGTTTTTGTTGGTGTGTGTGTTTGTGTTTGTGTGTTTGCGTGTGTGGTCGATCTCTCATCGTAAACGATAAGAATGAGGCGTCAGCAGTGAAGTGATTGTTTCCTACCACGTTGTACATGCTATCAAGAAGAACATTTTGTGTTTTCCTCGAGGTGATACTAGCGCCGCCTTGCTGTGAGTAACCGAAGCAACACTTGACAGATGAAATATACATATACATACAATTCACACACACAACACACACACACACACACACACACACACACACACCACACATATTTATATATATATATTATATATAACATACACCATATATATATGCATGTATTAAATACATATATATGTATTTATATATATATACATATATACCTATTTAATGTATGCATACCTACACACACACCTATATATATATAATATATATGTGTGTGTGTGTGGTGTGTGTGTGTGTGTGTGCATACCATAATATATTGATATTTTTTATAAATATTAGGCAGAGTAATAACTCAAGACTCCGTATTTATTTGTATTCGAATAGGAGAGCTGATGAATTACCAAAAGCTGTGGGTTTCCAGTCAATTGATGATCGAATACGGGAATATCGGAAATCGTGGGTTTATTACCATGCTTCTAATTTTGTATAATTGTTAATAACTCATTATTGTACTCATTTTGCAGTTTAAATTAGGAAAGATCGCATTTAGGATGTGTAGACCAAACACTCAGAGGCTCAAAAATGCAAACAAGATGAAATGAAGATGAATCGAGCAGCTAATTATTTCTTCTTATATAATGGAGATTGTTTGTTTTTTCTGTCTGTAACCGAAACTATATTCCTATCAAGTAACAATTCCTTAAGTTATTTACGTCACATTCTACAGGATTTTATTTTTATCTAAACTCAATTATTAATAAAATTGTTTTACATTATTAATACTGTTGGTAATATCTACATACTAATAACATACAATTGTATTATATATATACAACAAAATAGCAGTTTACAGTGTTAATGGGAAGGCTAATTTGCATATTGATATTAAAAATCTGATTTTAATAAATATGTGCTTATTATATGATTTCTAATTGTTTGGTTTTATCTTAATGAATATTATCTAAAATCTCAGGCATAAATTTTAAAAGTAATTCCATTAACAAGAAAAAAATAACTGTAATTTTATTCTTTACTTCCTATTTTAACTAGATAGTTAAATTAGGAAAATTTAGCAATGAAAGACGGGAGTGAGGGAAGAGTAAGTTTCAGTTCTTCTATTTTTTTATTATAACCTCCTCTGTTTCAAATATTTTTATCTTCTTTTCTTATCTAGTTTCATTAGCATTTCTAATTTTGATACAATATTTTATTACATTAAAACTAAATACTTGCACCCGGGGAGTGTGCATATATTTACTATTAGTATAAACAAAAAAATAATACAAAAACACAGAAAAAATAGATGTTACTAAACCGAGAAAGATAAAAACTATAGAGGGAAAAATCATTCTTATTTAGCATCCATAAACACAATAATAACGAGTCTATAATATGTGTAGACTTTCAGGAATCAGTAATTCATATTATAAATGAATGCATCTAACTGGAAAGGAAAGAGGAGAATGATACATATGATGATTGGAAGCAATTGATCATTTTCGGATTGTGAAAGCAACTATACTTTGACCATGAAGACAATTTTAAAATGTAACAACAGGAAATCCCCGAGAAAATAAAATCCCAACAAATTCCTCTGTGACTTTGAAATAAAACGAATTCCCAATCTAGCAAGATGACCGATATGTACGACTAGGGGTGAAATATAATCCATTGATAATGAAGCAAGAAATTAAATGGTGACTATAACACCAAACGTTAAACGCACAAACAAGAACACACTCTAGAGAATAAGATACATGACATTCTCAGGAATTTTGAGATACAGACGGATTACATAATCCCGTCCAGAAGACCAGACCTAGTGTTTATCCACAAGAAAATATTTTCTTCTACTGGATTCTGCGCTCCGGCGAACCACGGTGTAAACAATGAATGAAAGCTAAAAGAAAAAGAAATACTTTAATTTTGACAGAGAACTGAAAAAAATACGTGAACATGAAGTGATACCAATTGTAGTTGCTGTTATTTGAACGGTCCCCTGAGGTTTGAAAATATATTGGCTCGATTGAAAAGAAGATTAAAATCGAGACCATCAAGACAGCATTGTTAAGATTAGCTAGTCTACTCTGAAGAATCAAAAATACTGAAGAGACTTTCTATCATCCCAACGTCACTGAAAAGAAAATAGATACCATCACTCAACCAAAACATACAGCATAAAAAGGATGCTAAATCACAAGGTATATCCACTCCAAAATAACGATGGCGCTCACGTGAAACATTAAATCTATTAGTACTTGATGCGAGCTGGACTAAAAGCATAGACGGAGGTAATTTTAATGGTCAAATAGAAACTAAATAGAAGTAAACCCTATTTACCAGGAATTGCCAGGAAGAGATAATAACAATGGTACAGTATTAATAGGTTGATTATTTAAGAATCACGTTGAGACAATTGGTGATTTAGTATTAGTTGCCCAATCCTAACACAAAGAATACAAAGATTTCTTATGGACTCTGTTAGGTGGTTCATCATATCTAAAAGATAACATAACCTTTCCAAAAAAAAGGACCTAAGTGTGCCGTCATTTCTAATAATGTTTTTTGGTTATTTACCCAGAAAATGTAGTGGGTAAGCGACTAACTATCCCCTGCTACACAGAATAAATCCGATATTAAAAGAGAACACACCTGTTATAATTTATTTCTACTCCAACTGCGGAACCAAAATATCAGTTCCCAATTTATTTTATATATTATAAAATTTATGAAATCTGAAATACGTTTCATGTGTAATGTACATGAGTATTTTTCAAACCTGCTAGAACAATAATTGTATGAGAATACCTAACATGAGGGATTTAAAAAAAGAATGCTTCTAAAGACGAATATCAACAAAATCACTACATTTATGGTTAGCCCCAAGCTAGTTTCGCAGATCCATTACTACCGAAAGTGAAATCGATTATCGCTGGATGGCCCATAGTTAATACGTTGTATCAACATCCTCTCCGTGGCGCCCGAATGGGTAAATATGTACCTAAAATGTGGGATATAAAACTAGAGTGCTTCTAAACGAATTATCAATAAATGCATTAACATTCACTATAATATACTCTGCAATAATTCGGAATTAAAAAAAATAATTTAAGATGTGTCATTGAAGAACTTACTTTATATTGTCAACACCTAACCCAAGACAATGAAAGTATTACGTTGCTTCAGATACGACAAACATTAAATAAATTGATTTATCTATCGTTAAATCACCAAATGAATATTGATGCACTTCTGCACTGTCATTGTTTGGAAAGCACAAAATAATGAGTCAAACCAAGTCGCAATGTCATTTAATTATAGTTAAGTTTTAGAATATCCAGTTGATTTGACTCACCGGGAAAACCAAATCACAACCAAGATTGGAATATTCAGTATTCAAATCATAAGTTAAATTTGGAGTACTGATGCTTGGCAAAATGCATGCTATAATTATCGGAATCTCTTTTTTGTTCATATTTTGGAGAGACGAATAAATCACATCAACTTACATGTGTTAATAAGAGAAACGGGTACATACAAAAGGAGTATATCATATTATTTGCCCCTGCCGGTTTTAGGTAAATTGTTGTGACTCTGACCGCAGGCGCCGGAACTAGAACAGTATTGGTGGATGTCCGGGTAGTATCTGTAGTTTACTCTCGCGTTCGATACGGGTTTGGACTCACGCAATGGCAAGATGGGGACGACAGTCGAGAATCTAACTCGCTTTCAGTATAATCTAGATCTGGCAAAGACCTATATTTGCTAACTCATTCACAATCGTAATCAATAATTAACGTTAAAGATATTTATAGCATACGTTAAGAAAAGACGAGTCCTGTTTATTTGAGAGTGACGTACATGTTTACGCCATGATTCTAGAGACTGTGGTTTGACATAATTGATTAACTTGTTCTAGAAATTGTGAATGAAATGCCATTTTGTGAGAAGTTATTGTCATAACTTCTGTTTATCATCATATCCTTTCATTTTCTGTTTTAATTAATTAAAAACAAGGGATTAATGCATCGGCCAACATCGGCCATAGAGGCAAATTGTTATTGAGGATAATTATTTTGAAAAAAAGTCATATTAAATAAACAATAACGATGGATTAGAAACGTTAACTGGAAAATTATAATTGAGATTGAAATCCTTTCTCTTTAGCCAATATGACGTTGAGAATGCACTCAACACACACACCTCACCACACAATCACACACACACACACATACACACACGACATATATGATAATTTTATATATATTATATATATGCTTTATAGGTAGATAGAGGAGAGAGAGATAGATAGAGAGCCATTCAAATTAAGTCAACAACGAACCGTAACTGTCCTGTCAAAAAATTCCCGCATTTAATATATATATAATATATATATATACCTTTATTATGTGATCGCTGTGTGTCTGTCTGTCCTGTCGTATGTCTGTCTGTCTGTCTTTTGTGTTCTGTGTGACTGGTGTCTGTGTGGATGTGCAAGTCCCAACTACTACTATGCAATATATATATATAAATTCCTTTTTTGTGTGTGACTTTGTGTGTGTTGTATAAATGAGTTGTGTGTTTGTGTGTTTGTGCATATACAGGTTTGTGCCTGGGTAAATTTCCCAAATGGTCAATTTTTTTTTTTTTTTAGTTATTTTAAATTCCACGCATCGCATTTTGTTTCAAGTTCTGTTATAAGTGAGTCAAACTAGGAGCAGTTTGGGCCAATCCTTCTGACAGAAAAAATGCACCATGACATCTATATGTCCTCCCACAAACATTGTCATATAATCAACACTGTTTAAAAAGTAATTTTACGGGTTATACTCCCATTATTTTGATAACTTGAAAGACCCACTTATACTGCGCGATTTATTCGTTCTTGCTGATAGGTATGGGGACTGAAACAAATTCAACTTTGAAAATTGCAATAGTGATAAAAACACATTTCTTTTGTCATCCATTTACACCTACCTATTCTTTGTGTGTTTTCTTTTCAAAAATAGCGATTGGACGTTGTTGATAGTTTTAAGATTAAATTGCGCATTATTCCTCTTACTACAGTAATTTTTTTCCTAAAGTGCAACGATATTTATCTCATAGATCATAAGTTTGAGACTGTTTACATGCGATAAATGATAACTCTAAAAACGGATAATAGTATATATAATTATATTATATATATATATTATATATATAATATTATATTATGAGTATATTTAGTAACAATATTTTTATTTAAAGAAATACATGAAGGGTAAGGTATGCGTATATAGTGTATATAGGCGCGATTCTTAGTATATGGTGTGTATATAAGTAATTCATGGGGGATATCATTTCTACCGGTTGAATTGTGGGCGTCCAGGTTGAGGTCGCGTAACTACATACGGTAATTTTCTCTTAATGAACACTAATGTTTTAATGTGAAAAGAAAACAGGAATTTCCCCACTGACAAATTATTTGCTGGGCGTACCCGAATTTTAGATGCTTGTACGAGCTATTTGCTATTTCACCTTCGTTTTAGTGCAACTTTAACTATTTTCTTCCAATATCTCCGCAACGGCTAACCGAGAATTTTTATTGATATTTCTTTTTTTACTTTTCTACATGGATATTTCAGAGTTCACAAACTGGATCAGAGATAAGAAGAAAAGGCTGGGATGTTCATGTAGTGAGTTTTTTTTCAGGGTAAAATGGTGGTAACAAATGTCACGTAGCCGAGAGCCACGGTTTACGGTAGGATTCACTGGTGGTGTGCGAGTCGCTGTGAGGGGTTTAAGTTTAGGACCAAGGTGCTTTAAAAGCAATGAATCTATCCAGCTATGTGTAATTAGGAGTAAGGCGAAGATCTTTTAGGTCTTGGTTTCGGCAACAGTCCAGGAAAAGGTAAAATCTTAATTAAACCAGTATTTAAAAAACGGTTTATAAATATTTATAACCGAGTGTATCAGACAATATGCCTTAGGAAGAGTTTGGGTTGAAATATTTATGTGGTTTTGAAATTCATTAAATACAAGAAAGATAAACTGATCATAAAGTACTTGAATTAGTTATTGTTTTAAAAAACTGAGCCACTTGCAACAAAATATTAGCTCAAAACTCTATATTCTTGATCAAATTATACACCTTTAAAATAAATTTTGCCTGTCCACCAGAATTCTCCCCCATTGCGATAGAAGATAATAATGAAATCAGTTACAATTCGAAGAAAGTCTTATGCAACATCACATTCATAAAAATACAGATATATCTAAAGCTCACTCCGGGTCAATTGATGTTATATATATTAAGTTTTAATATAATTTTAGTTTATATTAAAAATAAGAACAACTGTGCGAGATAAGGGAATCTGATATGTATATAAGCACCGCAAGGTATCATTTATTTAAAATGTCATCAGTATTATAGATGTTCTGATTAAGATTCGTTAACATTCAAAACGACATGGTTGCAATCATTCGGGGTAGAAACAACTAAGTATTATTATAATTATCTATTACACATTTCCTTTATATTGTTTAATTTGCATGCAGATACACCACGTGCATGCACATGCATAACACGCAAACATCATTCACAATACATACAAGACTATATATGCATCCTAACTTTCTCCGAATATTTCATAATTTTTATGCAGATGAATCAATTGTTGATGATGATCTTAAATTGGAAATGCGTTTTCCTTCGTTTCTGTTCGTTTCTGAGTCTTTCATTATTTCAAAGGAAAAGACAGTCTAATGATTCTCACGGCTTGCAATAAACGACGTTTCATTGCATTTCAACTCTTTGAGTGATGCTAAATTTAATATTTTATATTCCGGAGCTTGCGTCATTGAGGAACATGATACAATTCAAATCAACAAGAAGTTCCTAAGAATTAAATGATTTGAACATTGTAGCTGAGCATTATTCATCGCTTTAATATAAACTTTAACCTCTTTTTGTCACGATCGTTTCACTGACACTTGATCTCCCCTCCACTCTCTCACTCTGTCTCTCCTTCTCTCTCCTTCTTCTCTTCTACTCTTCTCTCTCTCTCTCTTTATATATATAGTACATATATATATTATATATATAATATAGATATATAAGTGAGAGAGAGAAGAGAGACGAGATAGCAAACACACACAGTAACACAGAAGCGCCCAAATACAGACAACACACACACACACATACACACTGTCACACGCGCGGGCTCGCACCCCCCATATATTTATATATATATATATATGTGTGTGTGTGTGTGAGTGTGCGTGTGCGTGTCTGTGTGTGTGTGTTTAGATTATGAAATAAATAGAAATATTTTTGGAAAGCTTTTCAATCGCCTTTAGAAAAACTTTTCTCATCGAGACATCGTCAATGTCATCATGTGTAAAGAAGCCGAAACGTTTTAACGTCAATTCCTAATCTAAATAAACTTTTTGGAGGATTTCATTTTTTCTATTTCTACATACCTGGTAAATTTATTTAACATATATTTCCAACTCATAATAATATAATATTATAATAATATATATATATATATATAGTATAATATATTTTGAAAATATTGTGATATTGCGATTTATTAATTGTTCATAGACACTCCGGAACCGTGATAATTGATTATGTCCGTAAGAGCCATAGAGTTACTTGGGACGTCCCTGGCATAGTGGAGGGGGCGTCGTATGCAATGAATACTAAGAGTCCTTGGAAATTACTTAGAAGTGACAGTGGAATGGAATCTACCCATGAAATGAAAGACTAAAAAAGATTACTAAATACATTTTTACTGATTAAGAAGGTTTTAAGCTTTAGAATCTTCACCTAATTTTGTACTAAAGATTGTCAGACTATGTGATGCATTCAGACCATATTATATATATATATATATATATATATATATATACATATATATATATTATATATCATATAATTCCTTTATCAATACACAAATAGTAAAGACATTTCTGGAGAAGGTAGTCATATATTCTTTGCATGTGAGTGTATTCTTTAATTTTTTTAAAAAAATATCTTCATCATGATAAGAAACTTTAATTTCATTCTATTGCATTACCAATTTATCCCAGATTTCTAAACAGATATTCAGTATCCTTCGTTCAGCCATTCTAGTTTGGTTGAATATTGCTTTTATTAATAACTTAATTCATATTCTTGGCGTGAAACAACCACGTTTTTCTTTTAACGAAAATAACACATTGGGATTTTATTTGCAACAAACGAACGGTTTTCTTGCAAAATTCAAGTACGATATTAACAAAAAATGACATACGCAAGCCCGAACCTGATTAATGATTTTATTTCAACAATCTATGTACTGATTGAATACATTTCCTATATAAAGTATTGGGATAACATGGGGCCGGTTTAGGCTCCAAAAGTTTCCCCCGGGTAGAGCTTTTGACTAGGAATTGGCAAGAAGTTCGGGTTCGATACACTTCTCGCCAACTCAGCGCATTTATGTAGCATGCCTTAGGATATTTAATTGTGTGGTAAGATATCGGGTAGCTGAACGGCTGCCGTCTGGCGCTCCAACTTCAGCAAAAGTAACGTCTTTAATCTAGCAAAAGTAAGTCTTTAAAACATGAGTATAGCAAGTGAGATAGATTCCCCCGCTGTCGGCGATACAGACAATCAGATATTCGCGAGATTTTACTTTTGGACGCATTGATGATAGGATTTGGGATTTTATGCTAAATATATACCTGTTTGAGAAATAGGATATCTATAGATTTGTTAGAGAAAAATTTATGGTCAACAATTTCTACATTAGAGGCGAAACACTTCGGCTGTGGTTATAGAAGTACCGGCCGACGCAGCTTAGCAGCAGGGGTAAGAGTGTCCCCCACCAGTGGGGCCAACATTGCTTTGAGTGTAAAACGTGATGATTACGGATGTATCCTGGGTGCTGAGGCAGTTTCTATTGACATGCAACACTCCAGTTGGCCCTTACTTGGGCTAGACGAGCAGTGGTAGAGGCCCCTGAACCGAGTGTCAATGGCAGATCAGCATCAATCCTTCGCACCATGTATGATGGCCCGACCATACTGCTCTTATGGTAAACGCATCCCTTTTCATCACGGGTCAAGTCGATGTCCAGGAGCTGTAGTACGGACCAAGTCGTGGGTTAATACAAAAGATATGTGAAAAATGTGTGAGAAATTGATACCATCCAGAAGAATAACTTTTAAGAGGGTAGTTTGTCATGAAATAACCCTAAATGGGTAGGAAGGGGTTGAATAGTGCCGAAAAATCCAAACCATGCAAACATAGGAGAGAACGAGAAAGAAAGACATAAGTGATGGTTTGAATACGCCATATTGCTCATTCTTTTTATTTACTGCATAATGACACCTCATAGGGAGTTGTAATGGCATGCAGACTCCTTATACAAGAAGGTGAATCAGGATAAGCTACTTTTGGAGATATTATATAATTGTCAAGAGTATTAGGTGTCGAAAGCGAAGTATGCACATCTGGACTTAGAAGTGCTTACTAAGATATTGCAGTCAGCGAATTAGTCATTTAAGCCCGAGGACTCTCCTCGTGATTAAATTTATAAACAATCTAAATATTTATTTAACTGAACTCTGCTTGTCTAATGTTTAAAGGGCCTTTTTCATATTCCCAGATTGGGACTAACAGGTTTCCTCTTCTGGACAGAGTGAGACCAGGGAGTAATTGTATCGGAAATAGTCCAGAGCTGTAGAACTGGAACCTCACCCTATAATGCAGTTAGTAATGTCATCCCCCGACATTAACACCTCCATACCAGCCTCTAGCAACTGATATCATAAAAATTGTTCATAATTTGCCGTAAGAGCAATGTGTCGGGAATCTTATGACATGGAGTAATCGGCTGGAGCCTCATTCGCTATTTCTATGCCTTTACCAAGTAATGTCGCATGGAGTGTGGCATATGTCATGATACTGCTCCAGCACCCGTATTCCCGTCGTGGAATCAGAGGACACTAAACTATGGCAACAGGTTTGCTCTATGGGTAGCTGGGTCTTATCATCCTGCAGAGGTTAGTAAGCGTTTCTATCGCCCCTGCACAGGCGGTCCAGTATTAAAATCTGTTAAATACAGAATTAATCTGTTAATAAATATCAGAAACGATTATAAACAAACAATCTAATTATGCTTATTAGGAAGAAATGCACATCAGTTAGTAATTTGTGGTTTTCGTATTACAAAATAATTAAGTGATTATTCTGAGCAGTACCGCTTGAACAATAAAAATATAAATGATAAAATATGGTCGAATTATAATAAAATAAAACTACGTAAACAAATAATATTATGGACCATTTGTGCATTCGTTTATTTAAATTTCTGGCAATAATTATGTTTTCATTTATAATGTATTTACCTAACAAGATGTTAGAATGCCTTAATTACTGCGATTGGATAAAATAATCAACAAAAAACTTACAATTAAACATTTGACTGTTTATAGAAAAAACAAATTAAGATATTAGTAAACGGTTTATATCGCAGTATAGGCCGGGTAGCTCAGTCGGTAGAGCGTTCGGCTAGAAACCACAAGGTCATAGTTGAGATACCGACCTCGCAACTCAGCGTATAGTAAGCACAGGATCTGTGCGGTAAGTAAGGAGCTTATGGCAGAATGTGCGCTCACCCTCCGATGCTAAACAATCTCCTCTGGTCTGAGCGCTATTGAGAAGGGGATAGACTCCTCGCTGATTGGTATTGAACTGACTTTAGGCGCGCCCGTCGACTTTTTTACATGAAGGAATTCCGGTTAAATCTCGAAAATATGCATAAAAGTTGTGTGTTATATGAATAGATATTGTAAGAATTGATACATAGATATATATATGTATACTAATATATATCATATGTAGTCATCTCTCTTCTCGTCTCTCTCTATATATATAATATATAATATATATTATAAGATATATAGTATATTGTGTGTGTGTGTGTGTGTGTGTGTTGTGGTAAATTAACTCCAATCGGGTTTGTTTCTTTCAGGGGTAAATTGAAACTTTTATTCTCCGTCATTAGCCATCGGTTATAAGAACTAATCAGCAAAGGGAACATTTTTAGATTGTAAATATAAGACAAGTCAGTAAAAAAACTAAATTGAATAAAATATGTATTATTTAGGAATGCAGATTTATTGAATTCATAAAGCAATAATCTGTAAACTGTGAAGTATTCTGTAATTCAACATCAATAAATTCAACTAAAAAAAAAAAACAACATATTTAAACTTTGAAACACATTCCAATATTGTGTGTGTGTGTGTATTGTGTGTGTGTGTGTGTGTGTGTGTGTGTTGTGTGTGTGTTGGTGTAGGGGGGAAGATTGAAAACTTCATTTTATGGAAAGCCGTGTTCATGCTTTAGATGATTTGATAGGAATAATGTGATAAGCTGGCAGATATCAAGCTCTCTCTCGCCATTTCACTCCCAACACTTGCTGAATCTCTGTAATCAATGGTGGGAGGTTGGCGTTGGTCCTGCTTCCTTTCGTTCCTCTCGCTATTACCGGCAGCGTTTAAAAATCTTTATTGACTATACACCCTTGCTAGCGGGAGCGCACTACCTCGCTATTGGGGGCTAAAAGGACTGCGATGAATTTTGTTTTTATAATTTAATTCCGACGAAAAAAAAATACTTTCTTGGTGCAGATTGCTAGTGTAGCAATTATGTTTACAGACTTTTTAAAGACCAGCAAGTAAAGACTGCGCAATTCAAGCTCAAATTCTTCTCTCTTCTCTCCGTCTCTCTCTCTCTCTCTATATAAGAATATACTATATATTATATACTATATATATATATGTACTATAATATGACGAAGCGGGTTTACTTTCATTTAACAATTAGGAATTGTTTATTGAGTTCTACTCTGACATGTAAAATAAGAATGTAAAAATAAATTATGTTTATATCCCCATGTGCTCTGTATTTCCCTTCTCTCTCTTTCTCTCTCTCGTCTCTCTCTCTCTCTCTCTTCTCTTCTCTCTTCTGCTGCTCTCTCTCTCGTCTTATTATTTATTCATTAATTTAATTATCAATTATAGGATATATGATAATATATATAATTATATATAATAATATATAATAAGAAGTGTTTAGTTAAAACCAGACATAAGTAACAGAGAAATATATAATATTATAATATATTATATATATATCATATATATGTATATCCTCTTGTTAGCTTTATTCGTTTTTAACTACAAAGCACTTAATTTTTCTGACAACTGAATTATGAATAATGGATATACTGATTAAATTCAGTAAATGGTGAAATAAAGTTATCGAATGGTTTATTGTAAAGTAGTGAGGTAATGATAGTAATTTGTATAGTTGAATATCAAGTAATATTTTTAGGATATTTTCTTTATTTCTTAAAGACTCGACTTTCTGATATATGATAAACGTTTTATTTGTAATATACATCGTTAATAACCCCCGTTGCACTGGGAATAAGTATATGGCAATTTTATATGCAATACTTGTTTATTGATTACTGATTACGTCGTCATCCCCGGATAGAATGTATACATAATGTTTTTAGATGTATAGATAGCTCAACTATTTGTTTGATATAACATTTAATACAGCAAAGCAAATTTTAGTGGCGATTAAATAACGTGAGAAAGAGAAAACAATTCTCGCTCTGTATTATCATCCTGAAAAGTTGTCGTATTGCAGATAATACAAGGTGATACTAATTAGTCCTTTTACATAAATAGTAATTGTAATATTAATGTGAGAAGAAAAATCATTAAAACATTGTTTAACAATAGGAATGTCATATTTACATTGCGTATATATAGGAAGGTCTACGCTTGTACAAGGCAAAGAAAAAATTGAACGCAAAACATTTAGGATTTGTTCTCGATATTATGTTTTGTTATTCAAATCCGTGTATCAGCAGTAAAGTGAAACGTCGCACTATTATATATATATATTACTATAGTATAGTATATATAGTATATTATAATATAGATAGATATATGAGAGAAGAGAGAGGAGAGAGAGAGAGAGAGAGAGAGAGAGAGAATGTTTCAAAAAGTATATATCAGATCGTTTAACTTGGCTTCAACTAACATTAAAACCTCCAAAAGGGCTAACTCTATAGCATTCAGGTTTCAACTGACACCTCAAAACTGATACCTTGCTCATCGTATATGTATATGTTAGTCAGTCGTAGAGCGTCCGACTGGAACAAGTTTCTGGGTTCGATACCGGCCCCCGCCAACTCAGGCGTGAGTAGCACTTGGGTATGTGGGTCCAGTGCCTGGTGCTTATGGTTAGGTGTGGGCCTCCGTTAAGGGACGGAAAGGATCCCTGGTCTAGCACTATTGAAAAAATGGATAGACTCCCTCATTTTCTGGCCTGAATACGATACCTTGAGTTATGTTTTATTCTATATACATATCATGAATCATTTCATATCATATCAAATTATATATATATATATATATATATAATAGAGCGGATTTATGAGTAAAAATCTTCTATTTACCATGCACAAAAATGCGAACAATAACACAAAGTATTTTTCGAATATAAAAGGGGATGGTAATGAACAGGATAAAAACTTCCATGACATACATTATCAAATCCCGATTTGCGGATTGCAGAATGTTAAATATTGTTTCAATTGGGGGCAGAATGAGATAATGTGTGTTATGAGCGATTATTTTTCTTAAATTGTGAATAATTGGAAATTAATATATAATAATGTATTATATATAATATATATAATATATATATATATATATATATAATAAGTATATTCATAATAAGAGTCCAGACTAATATCATACTCTTATATGGTTTGGGTTTTAAACTTGTTCACTATAATATATATCTATATATTATATAATATTTATATATATTATATATATAATCTATATATATATATATATATATATATATATATATAATATTTATCTTATTATGGAAAAGATGAAAATATGACTTACCGGTGATATGGTCACGGGTTGGTGATGTGAAGTTCATAGTAGGCAGTGATATAACAAATAATAAAAGTGCTCAGAGTCGGGTTGGTAGAGCAATTTTTTATATCAGGTCAGGATAAGCCTATCGAGTTCACCATGAGCGATCGGTCAGGGGTTGAACTCCATGATTAATCAGCATGTTGGTTTGATTGTAGTTGTTGTTGATTTATATATAGTATATAATATATATATAGTGATATTATATAGATATATATATACTATATATATAGAATATATTATATATAGAGAGAGAGAGAGGAGAGAGGAGAGAGGAGAAGAGCAGTAAATAAAAGTAGTGAAAAAATAACTGCTCATGCAAAATAATAGCTGAGTAAGTTTAACTTGAAATATAAGATTATGGAATAAATATTACCGTCTCTGATATTACTAACTGTGTATATTTTTCTTTCAAATGTTCTGAGAAAAGTCGAAGTGTTTTTTTAAAGCGAGAATTCAACGAGATCTATGAAAAGTAGAATATGTTTTGCTGACTCACTGAGACTCGATTTTGTCATTTGAAAAGCTACCTTATTTTAATTGTAACTTAAAGAGATATATAATATATATATATAGTGTATATATATACATTGGATATATATATATATTATAAATATATTAATATATATATATATAGGTGAACAAAAAGTATTGACAGACTCAGGGAATATTTCTAAATATGTTGTTTATTCTCACTAGTTACGACCTTATGTCATTTCGGGAAATTTCTAATTATGAAGATTCTGTTGATAGTTATTATGAAGGGAGCTTGATAAGAAGAACTATAAGTTCTAAGGTGTTTTTGTGGGTTTAACATGCTATTAAAATCCGGGTGGCGAGTGGTGTTTGATAGTAAGGCATGTCCATTTGTTCCGTTAGAACCGATCTATATATGCATACTAGCAAATATATGCACCTCCGGTGCATAGTACTTAAGTCTTTAAAATGCAAATAAAATATTCATTCATTAGAAAGGCTAATGAAACTAAATACGAATCAGATAAAAGTTTTGAAACAGGGGAGTATTAATCGGAAATAGAAAATTGAAACTTAATCTTCCATCACTCTCGTCTTTCATTGTTCTTTTCTCTATTAGTTATGTAGTTATAAGAGGAAGTAAAAATGAAATTACAGTTATTTTTTTCTTCTAATGGATTCAGTTTAAAGATTCATTGAAGAGATGTTTCTTTCATTAAATAACAAACGTTAGAAATCCAATAATATTAATCAGATATTTATTAAATTCACATTTTAATATCAATAATGTCAAATTAGCATCCCATTCAACTTGTAAACCGCTTATTTTGTTGTATATATAAATATAATGCATGTGGTAAGTATGTAGATAGTTTCAGTATTAAATAACGTAAAACAATGTTTTATAATATGATGGTTTAAAATAAAAATAAAATCATTGAGAATGTGACTTAATACTAAGGAAATGTGACTTAAGGAATAATATAGTTTCGGTTAACAGACAGAAAGACACACATCTCCATTTATATAATATATATATATATATTATATATATTATATATATATAATTTATTTTAAATAATAGAAAGAGAAAAGAGTTAAGAAAAGCCCAAATAAATTTACACACCACACACAGATTCTTAAAAAAAAAAATCAGTGAATAACATATGTCTTGGGAACAGATTGCCACCGAGCAAATAAAAATAAATAAAATGAAAACTAAATTATTTATTTTTTAAGAAATGACCTTTTTTTAATCAGCCATTCTAAGAGAATTGGTAATGCAAGTCTTTGTCAATTCTTCAGATATTCTGCCTAGAATTGGACGGTACTACAATCACTTTGAAATGAATTCAGAAAAATACTGAGTATAATCTTTTTTTTTCTTTTTGTTTAATTCCTTCGTGATTGGCACGATACGCTGCGGGTGTCACTCACGCAGAAAACTGCGAATACCGGGATGCCATTAATCCCCGAGCTTTGTAAGTCAGAACGGTTCTGATATGCTTTAATTTTGGGCTTATTATCAATATGAAAGAGGCAATCCTTTCTACGATCAATTTCTATTAGGTTGATTTTTTGGAACTGGGCATAAGTGTAGGGCTTCAAAATACATTAAAAAGAAGAAGAAAAAAATACCATCTGTGATTATGTTTGTTCCGGGGGGAATTAAGAAAAAAAATTATGTGCCGGTGGGCGAGTTAATACAACCCCCTCATGTCACTAGTAATAGTCTATATTTTCAATAAATGTTCGTATGTCAACATTGGGGTATTATGTGGAATTAAGTTAAAGTTTATTGCAAGAATTTTATGAATAATATTGATTTGCAGAGAAAACTGATAAGATTTATTTACAATATTCCGGAAAAATATGTTGTCGTTCTCTATATTGGTGACAGAACAAAGAAAAAAAAATGGTGCACAGTTGTGCGATAAACGTTTTTTATTCTTATTTATAACCAATGAAAGTATATATTTATATATATATATATTATATATTATAATGCTATAATATAATGTATAATATATATAGTATATATATATATATTATAGTATTAATATGATATATAATATTATATATATATATAACTAATATATGTAGTATATATAATATTATATATATATCAAAGTTTTACTACTTTCAAATATAAATATAATTGCCTGATGATGGGCTTTTCTGTTATACTTTAAAAAAAAGTTTATATTTTTCTTATTATTATATTTTATTCTATTTTCCTATTTAAAATTGTAAATAAATATAAATAGGAATGATTGTGTACAAGAACGTCTCTCGCTGATAACACGTGTTCGCATTTCTTAAATATTTTCATCATTAATATTTTCTCTTCTTTTTTTTTTCCAACAATAGTCAATAATATTACGGTGTGCATATTTAAGCAGCCCGTTTATTGTACGTATATTTTATTAAGACGCAATCTAGGATTAGGGATGAGTTTTTCTATTATCCGGTTCTAGTTTCGCATAGCTAGCAAGAAAATTAAATTGTAATCGAATATTACATTTACCGATTATATATACTATATTATATAATAGTATATATATAATATATTAATAATATTATCATGAATTGGAGCTCTTTTTAAGTCATAAAAATGAATCAATCAATATAAAGGCCATATCGTTTATATAATATATATATAAAGTATAAAAGTATTATATTAAGAATGGGAAATGAGTCACTACTTCGATTCATCGATGATTCTTCGGGTTACTTTTAAATTAATCGCAGTTTACGGATAATCTTTGGTGTTAAACATCGCCGCGTTGAAGGGACTTAAATTCAGTGAGGAACGTTGTTACATTTTCGAAGATCAGGAACGGTTTTTGAATTAAAAATTTGAATTAATCTTATGGGAATTATTTTTTCAATTATTATTTAATAAAATAGTTAGGGTCGTATAAATAAGTTAAGGGTTGAAATTTAAAATATATTTAAAGAATAACTAGTTTAATTGGTTTTGAGAGTATTTAAAAAATATACAGGTTGTGTATGCTACGCATAAAATAGAAAATAAACATAAAAATAAAAGTGAAAATAAAAAATAAAAATAAAATAAATCAAAAAATAAAAATAAAATACATAATAATATAATATAAATAAAGTGAACTAAAGTGAAAAAATAGTAAAATTTAAAATTTAAAATTTATAACCAAAAAAATTTTAGGGAGCGGTGTTTTACAAAACAGGATTTAATTTTTTATTTTAACTGGCTTAAAATTGCATTATATAAAGGCAAAGAAGTGTTGGATATTGAAATATTATTTATGTTTATTATTTTTGGTATTAATTTTGAATTAAAAATTTTTTTAATTAAAATCCTTAAAATTAAAATCATGTTAAATATTTTTTTTAGCCATAACCCTTAAAATACTTAGTCTAAGTGTATATATATATATATAATTATACTATATATATATGTATATAATATTTTCCTAAATTTATAGAATATTACGGTTTTGCTGCGCATGATTTCGTTATAATAAGATATCACTAGTTTAAATGATTGAAAGATAATTAGAGTATAAATATAAATTAGACAAAAAATAAATAAAAAGATTAATATAAAAACTAAACATGATCGAGTAATTAAAAATAGAGTAAAAAAAATTAAATTTAAATTTAAACAAAAAATTGTAACGGGTTATAATGTTATTTAAAGTAAGAGTATGATATAAATAAATGAAAGTAAAAATCATAAGAAGTACAAATAATAAAAAAATGAAAAATAATATAACTATGTAACGGTAATACGCATAATATAAATCTAATACATGGCAAATGTATCATTAAAAAAAAAAAAAAAAAAACTTAAACGTATACATACAGATAAACCAAACTTATACGTTAGAGCTATATAATCAATAATCAAAAATAAATAATATAATATAATAAATAAAATAATAATAATATATATATAATAATAATGATGGTCAAGAAATATTTAGTAATAAACTAATAAAATTGATTTAATAAGATTAATCGATTATAAACAAAAACATTTAATTATAGCTTAAGCGGTGTATATCAAATATATCCACTTATAACATATATTCGGTAAAAATGAATAGACATAGGGTTCTGTACTACGTTATATGCTATAATAATTAGATTAAATAAAGATAATATTTCTATATAGGGGTATTGATTAACGTAGCTGTAGAAGTATGATATAGAGTGTATAATAGGGTGTATAAATAAAAATAAATAATAAATAAATAATATATAATATAATATAGTATCACTAACTATCATATATACCAATTCAAAAAAAAGAAAAGGATAATAAAATAAAAAATTTTATATAATTATATATATATACATATTATAAAAAAAAATAATATACCATCAAAATTAAAACTTATAAATTCAAATAAATAAATAAATAATTTTATCATTATACTAAGAGCTTATAGAATGATATGTTACTATGAATTGAAGTACGAGTTATATATTGTTATTATATGGTTCGGTGGTTTTTGTTGCTATGGGTTAATGTATAAGTAGGGTTGTATTATAATGTAAGGGCTAAAGAGTGTAGTAAGAGGGTTAGATAGTGGTATTATTATTGTTTAGAGTTTGTTGTTATAATTATGGTATAGTAAGATCGTATAATTATTGTAGAGGTAAAGGGTGTATATAAGCGGGTTAGGTTAGTTGGTATTTATTATGTGGTTTAGGGGGAGTGTGTTTATAATAATGTTAAATGGTTGTGTTATTATAGTTTGTTATTAATTACTAATGTTTTAAATAGATTATTAATTATTAATTTGATGATGGTATAAATGTTTGTTATCAATAGGTTTAGGGGTACATAGTTTGTGTATGTGTAGGTGTGGGTCTGGGTTGAAAAATTGCTAAGGTTTAAATAGGAATAGTTGAGACGTGTGGAGTACAAACGCTGTAAGTAGAAATTGGAGACGAAATGTTTCTAATTCCCATTTGCGGCGGTGAGAACACTTGGCAAATATTCAGATCGTTGTTGAGAATTCTGGTGGTTAT
Organism: Doryteuthis pealeii; assembly: GCA_023376005.1. Lineage (NCBI taxonomy): Eukaryota > Metazoa > Mollusca > Cephalopoda > Myopsida > Loliginidae > Doryteuthis > Doryteuthis pealeii. Next base: position 18,519 of record JALAJA010000218.1, on the reverse strand, counting down.
GTAACATGCGATTGGATAGTTTCGTCGCCAGTGCAGAAGATGGCAAATTTATCTCCCGGGTGTAAAGATTAAAATCTTTTAATTATTTCCAATTTGATCTTATTGGAAATCTGTTTTGTGTTTATTTTTGAACAGTCCCATCTATCTAGAAAGGGTTGTACTGTCTTATACTTAATGTTGTAAAACTGGATGTGTGATTGTATGTTCGTATTTTTTAAAGGATTATTATTCCGTGGAACCCAGATATGCAATTTTCCGTGTTATTTTGTCTGTGGATTGTAGCTTTGGTCTACTAGGGTTTTGCAGCGATTAAGGTTGAGTGGCATGTGGTTGAGGTATTATATTGTACTGATTCACTAATAATATTGCTGTCATGATATTGGTATTGGGTGTGTCTACAGTTGCATGGAAGAGTGTTGTCATTTTGGTTTTGGTTTGTTTTATGTTGATTTATTTTATGTATTTTTCACGTTTGCATAGCAGATATATATATATATATTACTTCCTCACATCACGTGTAGGATGCAAAAGAATCATATCTTAAGTGAGTTCACAGCTTTGAATTCATCATTTTCCTTCTCCTGAAGTGGTTGCTTATCATGGTTAAGGCGGATCTCCTTTCATTTTAACTCATATCTAGAGAATGATAGTTTGGATCATGCGTTCTAAGTATATTGCTATACTAAACGCACATATTAACCATTAAAACATGCGCTCCAGTAATATATATATATATATATATATTATATATAGGAGAGACGAAGAGAGAAGGAGAGAGAGGGAAGAGAGAGAGACAGACAGACAGAGCAGCCGACAGAGAAACTGGCTCTGTGTGATGTAAAACTCGGTCGAATTCTATCCCGGCCTAATGCAGCTAGCAATTTTAGCATGTACCGAAACTCCCGTGATACGTGAAACGTTCTGGTTTTTGGGTTAGCACCTTTGGAAAGTAATTTGATAGTGATGTTGATATGCTATAAATTACAGATGGACTTCTTAGAGGAATCGATTGTCTTTAGCATCATTGTATATATCTATATCAGTAAAAATACGTAGATTTTTTTGAACTTAGTACTTTTCTATTAAGTAGATTTTGTAATCACAACATCAATTCGTACTTGCAGAATAAGGATTCGATCGAAGTAAATTTGCTTGTGATGTATTGCCATCAGTATTGAAACAGTTTGTCTGAGGCATCTCAGTGTCCGCTCAACTTAGTGTATAAATTTATAAGTTGTCTTTTTATTGTTGTATTTTATAGAAGATCATTCACATTGACGAAAATGGTCAAGCGTAGTACTGGTATGCATAACTACTGCGACCATGAAATAAACAAAAAAAAAACAAAGCTAGCGCGTGTATTATAAACCTGCGAACTCGATGATCACGTTACTGCGAATTGTCACGCAGTATTGTGAGGGAGAGAACTTTTACGAGTCTACTGTCAGTATCGCGATTGGAAGCAATATGGGCGCAATATGGCGGTGCGAAAGAAGTGCATTAGAACTTCATAGTCAATAGCTTGTCTGAAACTAGTACTAATCTATGACGGGGTGTCGCTTCATAAGAAAGATCACACCAACGAATAGCTTAGTATGACTCGACATCTTAAAGCATCATCTTATATATATATAATATAACTATATATATATATATATAGAATTTTACATATATATATTAATTTATATACTTTACTATATTTATATATATATATTATTTTATCACTTATAATTAGCTATATTATACTATCCACTTTAAATTAGTTTATATATATATCATTCTATAATATACTACTATCTATTCTATATACTATATAATTTATATAGTATACAAGTACATATATATTTATATATACAATATATACTTTACTATAATATACTATTTACTATATCTTATATACTAATATATAATTTATTCTATCATATACATATATATTTATATATATATATCTTCTATCATCACTATCTATTACTATCTATATATACGTATAACTATATTCTATACTATCTACTATTTATATATATACTAATATTCATTCGATATATACTATATATCTTATATACTATATATACTTTACATTATAATACTAATTTACAATATATATACGTTAGATATATATATATATATTTACATATATATAAATTTTTACATTATATATATATTTACATATATATATTTACTATATATAAAATATAATAATATTATAAAGATAATAAAATATTTACATATGTATGAATATATTTCAATATAATTATATATTTATATACATCAATATTTAATAAAAATATATAAATGTATATATATATATTTACATATATATATACGTATATATATACATATTATATATGTTTACATATAATTTACTAATATATAATATACATTATATTATAATATATATAATCTTATATGTATACTAGTATGTATATATATATTTGTGGAAAAGATATGGAAATAAATCTTTATGTGAAAATGTGAATAAGAAAGAGGACGTAATTCAAAAATGAATTTCGTCAGATAAGCTGACGTTAACACGTTAAAAGATTTACTTTTTGCATTAAAGAACACCTCCTCCATAAGAAAATTGGATATAAATCTTGTCTATTTTTTTTCAAAAGGAAAGAAAATGAAAGTATTACAGAAAAAGAACTTTTTCGTTTGCAAGCGGCGATTAAAAATTATTACTTTATGGGTATCGATAATTGAAATGTAAACACATTTTCGAAAAAAAAATAAATAATAATGGTGAAAGGATCTCAGGCTAATCATGCAAGTATTACTCTGAAAATCTTCAGGTGAAAGCACGTAGGTAGTGTCTAACTAAATTAGGATTCTGTATATCATTGCTCGATTTTGTTTTTAAGTAATTTTATGAACATTAGTTTAGTTACTCGTTGGGTTTGCTTATTCTTTTGTGATTCATTTTTGTGCAGCTTATTTGTTTCAACATTTTGGATAATTAGGCTTTTCCTTTTTGTCGAATTCTTATATTTGAATTGGACTATTCTTTTATTTTCCACGCATTTGAGACATAAAAGGAATAAAGTATATATATATTATATAGATATATATATAGTTATTATATATATATATAAGTATTATATATACTATAGTATATATATGTTGTGATGTTAGTTCCCAACAGTAAAAAGAAAGTCAAGTCGAGATGGGGTAAAATAAGACAAGTGATTTACAATTAATGTACATGTACTGACTATCTTGTCGTTAACGGGGAACAGTTGCTTCCTTTCCACTCGGGTGTCTACACTATTTATAGTGAGAACCGGTGCAGTTCTACTGTAGGAACGGCCGGTACAACAATATATATTATATATATATATATATAGTTATATATAATATATATATATAACAGCGTGTTTGAGTCAGATTTTGGCTCTGAAGAGCTTATGCGAAACTAATAGTAGATTTCGTGCTGCTCATTAGATTATCTTTATATATATAATATATATATATAGTATATAATATAATATTATTATTATTAGTGGTGAGATGGTCACTGTTTCAGCTTTTTTTGCTGGAATGTTTACCAAGGCAGTATATTGTAGAGTGCTCAATATAAATAGAGCTGTTTTATAATATAGATAGATAAATAATAGAGGTTTGACATATCTATTTATTAGGTGAAAAGGAACATTCACAACAATATTGGTTTCATGGAAGCATCATTCAGATGCGGAACTTTTCCAAATTTGAAATTTCAATTTGAAATCTTCACCTGATGATGCATGCATGAAACAATAGTGGTTGTGAATGTTCTTTGTCACCTAATTAATAGATATGTAAAAACTTTATTATTTATCTTACTTATATTATATATACTAGCAATATATGCCCTCCCGGGTGGCAAGTTATTTAAGTTTTTAATATAATAGATATCATATTAAATGAGAAAGGCTAATGAAACTGAATGAAGAATGCAGATAAAAGATGGAACAGAGGGGTATGATTGAAATAGAACAACTTGAAATTACTCTTCATCATTTTCCGGTACTTCCGTCTTTTCATTGATAAATTTCCTATTCAATCTATTATATAAATTAGAGGTAAGAATATATTACAGTCATTCTTCTTGTTAATGATTTCTTTTAAGATTTACCCCCGAGATTTTTGCTCTATTCAATAAGAACAACAAACAATTTAGAAAATCAATACTATAAGGCATATATTCATTAAAATCAATTTTCTAATCATCAATGATGCAATTAGCCTTCCCATTCACACGTCAATCCACTATTTGATGTATATATAAATCAATTGCATGTTGTTAGTATGTAGATATGGGCAACAGTCCTTAATGATGTAAAACAATTTTATTAATAATTGAAGTTATAAATAAAATAAAATCATGGAGAAGTGATTAATACAAAGGAATTGTGACTGTAAGGTTATAATAGTTTGGTTACAGACAGAAAACCACAATCTCCATTATAATAAGAAGATATTATATTATATATACTATATATAATGCGCGTGGTGTGTGTGTGTCTGTGCGCGCGTGTTAGTGAGTGTGGGGGTGTGGGGTGTGAATGAAAAAAGGAGGACAATTTTAAAAACCGTTGGGCAACGAGAGGTCAATAACGACACTTCAGGGCAGATCACTTTTTTAAAAATGTATAAAAGGTATTTTTGATTTAAAATCTGGTAGTAGTATATTTATAAAAGATGATTTTGGATCCAACGTCAAAGAATAAGTAACTATTACACTGTTTTATGAGAGCCTATTCCTTGACCATAGACAAATATGAGCTATTTTCTATGAGCATAATTGAAGGTTTCTATTCGATCCTCATGAAATTAACGATATACTAAACGAAATATGGCAACACTGATGTAATTTTATTTTCGATTTTTAAAACGATTTGTTTCGGTCAATTTCGATTCAAGATGCCTGCCAAAACGCTACTTAATAATCCGTTTTTCACAAAGATTAAATTGTAACTTTTGCGATGAAAAAATTCACACGGATTGTCCAGAACACATATCCTAGTAGATAAGGAGTTAGGTAAGACAGTTCTAAATGGCAGTGTATCAACTAGACTGCAGGTCAATCCTAGTAGGGAGAGCAGTAAACAAGAATATAAGTAACACAGCTTAAGACCTTGTACAAGCCAGCTAGTGTTCGTGGAATGAGAACAGATACCACCCTGGACTGAATAAAGGTTAAGGTTCAAAGTTTGTGATGCTACCAACTTACAAGAAGGTTCCGGGAGTCCGCAGAAATACCCGAAGAAGCGGAGGAATCGGCCCGAAACTTGTACGGATAACATGAAGAATGAGGACAATAGTCTGGAATAGTACAAATAATGGTAATCTTTGCGGATTCCGGCGCGGCTTTCGCTCAAAACCTGCTAGCCGCTGACTGCTGGAAAGAACAACACCACTATGATTGAAGTCGTTATAGCACTTGAAAAAAAAACAACAACACTTAAGGATTTTCCATGAAAACCCCACCCTAACCTACTTACATTAAGTTTTTATTACAATTATTTATTTATTTTCCATTAAATAACCCTAAACCCACCACAACGCACAACTCTAACACTAACCCTATTTTCTTAGCAAACCGCTTCGGCTATGGACTCAATTCGTAGCTGGATTTTTCAGGCAGTCACCGGCTAGCAGTTTGAGGCAAGAGTCCAGACGGACTCTGCAAAGATACCAAAGAATACTCCAAAAATTATTTTTGAGTTTTATTGTTCTCATTTTAACCCGAGCAGATTCTTTTGGAGTAAATTGTAATCTTTGCAGAGTTCGTACTGGACTCTTGCCTCAAAAATGGCTAGCCGTGACTGCTGAAAAAATCCAGCTCGATTGAAGTATCATAGCCGACAGCGGTCGTAAAGAAAACTGAGGGTTAAGGTGGTGTGTGTTGGGTTTATAGGTTATTTAAATGGAAAATAAATAAATAATTTGTAATACAAAAACTTAATTTTAGTTTAGGGTTAGAGTTGGGTTTTCAGTGGAAATGCGCTTAAGTTGTTGTTGTTTTTCAAGTGCTATAAGACTTCAATCCATAGTGGTGTTGTTTTTCAGCATCAGCGGGCTAGCAGTTTTGAGACAGAAAGGCCTGGGCGGAATTCGCAAAGATTACCATTATTTGTACTTATTCAGACTATTGTCTCATCTTCATTGTTATCCGTACAACGTTTCGGCGGATGTGCCCTCGCGGCTTCTCGGAGTATTTACTTGTCGGACTCGGGAACCCTCTTGTAATTGGTAAGGCCATCACGAACTTGAACCTAACCTATTTCGTCCAGGGTGTTGAGTCTGTTCTCCATTACACTAACCATAGCTGGGTACAGGTTGTTAAGCTGTGTTAATTATACTATTCACTCATTAGCGGCCTCCGTGACCAGGATTGAACCTGCATCTAGGTAGATAACTGGCATTTAAAAACTTGTCTTAAACAACACCTTTGTACATAGGAATGTGTTCATTGGACATCCAGTGTGAATTTTTTTCAATCGCAGAAAGTTACAATGTAAGTTTGATAAAAACGGAGATTTAAGTATGGTTTATGGCGGCATCTGATCGAAAATTGACAACGTACAATCGGTTTTAAATTTATCGAAAATTAAATTACCAATAATGTTGCATTATTCTTTAAGTATATGGTAATTTGCATTGAGGACGATCAGAAACCTTCATTTTAATGCTTTTATTAAGAAAATAGCTCATTTTTGTTTATGGTAAAAGAATAGGTCTCATAAAACAGTGGTAATAGTTACTTATTTTGAGGTTGGGATCCAAATCATCTTTCTAAACTAATATACTGAACAGATTTTATCAAAAATACACTTTTTTATACATTTTTTAAAAGTGATTCTGGCCCTGAAGTGTGCGTTATTTAACCTCTCGTGCCAAACGTAAAATTGTCCTCTCTCTTTTTTCATTCAACACCCCCACACCCACACCACATACCACGCGCACAGACACCACACACACGCGCAATATATATATGATACATATTATTTTCATTTTATTATAATGGAGATTCGTGTTTTTCATGCCTGTAACCGAAACTATATTTACATACAAGTCACCAATCCCTTTGTTATTTTACATCACATTCTCCATGATTTTAATTTTTATTCAAACTTCAATTTTAATAAGAATTGGTTTTACATCATTAAGACTGTTGCCCATATCTTACATACTAACAACATGCAATTGGTATTCTATATATACATCACAAGGTGGATTAAGTGTGAATGGAAGGCTAATGCATATGTGATGATTAGAATTTGATTTAAATGATATATGCTTAGTTTATTGGAATTTCTAATTGTCTTGGTTTTATCTTATTGAATATGAGCAAAAATCTCGGGGGTAATCTTAAAAGAATCCATTAAAGAAGAAAGTGACTGTAATATTATTCTTTACCTCGCTAATTTAACTAAATGTTTGAATTAGGAAAATTTATCAGTGAAAGACGGAGTACGGAAAATGATGGAAGAGTAAGTTTCAAGTTGTTCTATTTTTCATAGTACCCCTCTGTCCAATTCTTTTTATCTGCATTCTTAGTTCAGTTCATTAGCCTTTCTGCATTTAATATGATATTTATTATATAAAACTAAATACTTGCACCCGGAGAGGTGATATATTTGCTAGTATATATAATATAATAAGAAATATTAAAGTTTTTACATATCTATTATTGGTGACAAGAACATTCCTAAGCCGATATTGGTTTCAGTGCGATGCAGATCATCAGGTGACGATGTTCAAATGTGGAAATTCAAATTTGGAACATCTTCCTGATGATTGCTTCCCATGAAACCATATGGTGTGTGAATGTTCCTTGTCACTCTAAGTAAAAGAAGAAAACCTCTATATATTTATCTATATTTATTAACAGCTCTATTTTATATTGAGCACTCTACCAATATACTGCCTTGGTACAACATCAGCAAAACTGAACAGTAGGACATCTCACACTATCATAGTATATATATATATATATATAATATATATAGGGTATATATGATATATAAAGATAAATCTAATGAGTCAGACGAATCTAACTATTAGTTTCGCAATAAAGCTCTTCAGGGCTAAAACATGACTCAACACACGCTTTGGTGTTTATATATATATATATTATAAGTATATATAATAATATAGATATATTATATTGTTGTACCGGCCGTTCCTACGTGGAGAACATGCACCGTTCACTATAAAAGTGAGACACCGAGTGGAAGGAGCATGTTCCCGTTAACGACAAAGCTAGTCGTACATGTACATTAATTGTAAATACATTGTCTATTTTACCCCATCTCGACTTGACTTCTTTTACTGTTGGGACTAACGATCACACATATATATATATATAATATATATATATATATATTATAATATATATATAACGTATATATAGTATAATTAATTACTTTATCTTACTTATGTCTTCAAATGGTGAAGAATAAAACGAATAGTCAATTCAAAATAGAATTCGACAAAAAGGAAAGCCTAATTAATCCAAAATGTTTGAACAAATGAAGCGCACAATGATCACAAAAGGAAAGCACGAACGAGTAAACTAAACAATGTTCATAAAATTACTTAAATACCAAAATGAGCAATGATATACAGAATCTAAATTAGTAGACACTACCTACGTACGCTTTCACCTAGGATTTTCAGCATAATACTGCATGATTAGCCTGGAGATCCTTTCAAATTATCTTATTGTATTTTATTTTTTCGGAAACCATGTGTTAACATTTCTAAATTTTTTCGAATACCATAAGTATACATTTTAATCTGCACGCTGCAAACAAAAAGTTCTTTGTCTGTATACTTTTCATTTTCTTTTCCTTTTAGAAAAAAAAGACAAGATTTTATATTCCAATTGTTCCTTTATGGAGAGGTGTCTTTAATGCAACAAGTAATTCTTTAACGTGTTAACGTCATTTTAATTCTGACGAAAATTCATCTTTTTGAAATACGTCCTTCTATTCTTATTCATCATTTTTCACATATAGATTTATTTCATATTTTTCCACAAATATAGATATACATTATATGTGAACATATACGGATTAGTAAATATATATATATATATATATATAATAGTAATAATATTAAACATATATATATGTTAAATATATATATAATTATTAATATAATATATAACATATATATATTATGAAATATATAATATAAATATATATATAATAATGAATATATATATCATGTAAATAATTATATATAGTATATATATATATGTCAATATATATATATATTATTATGTAAATATATATATATATGTAATACATATATATAATGTAAGATATAATAATATATATTAAATATATATATATAATGTAAATATAATTTATATATATGTAAATTATATACTATATATGTAAATACTATATATATATTAAATATATAATATATAATAGATAATATATCAATATAGTATATAATATAATTATATATATATTTAAAATAATATATATATATCTATAAATATAATAATAGATATATAATATATAAATATATATATATATAATAAATATATATATATATATATTTATTTAATATTATATATAAATATATATATTATAATTATAGTATATATATATATATAAATATATCTATATAAATATATCTATATAGTATATTTATATATATAAATATATATATATATATATATATATAAATAGATATATATTATAAATATATATATATATAAATATATAATTTATAAAAAATTAATTATGTAATATATATATATATATATATCTATAATAATATATATTATATTATATTATGCTTTAGATGAAGTCATACAAGCTGATTCGTTGTTATTCTTTCTTATGAGCGAACCCCGTCATAGATTAGTACCACTAGTTTTCAGAACGGCTATTGAACTATGAATTCCTAATGCACCTTCTCGCACCCGACCATATTGCGCCCTATGGCTCAATGCCTCGAACATGTAAGACTCGTAAAAGTTTCCTCCTCACAATAATCGTGACAATTCGAGTAACGATGATCATGGAAGTTCGCAGGTTCAGAATCAACGACTGGGCTTTGTTTTTTTTTTTTTATTTCATGGTCGCGTAGTTATGCATATCCATACTACGCTTACAGTTTTGGTAATGTGAATGATCTTTCTATAAACCATACACAATTAAAAGACAACTTTAAATTATATAACAGAAGGTTTGGTCGACTGGATGCGTCAAGACAAACTGTCAATACTGGATGGCCAATACAAACACTCAGCAACATTTACTCGATGGAACTCCTTCTCTGTCAGTACGAATTGAGTGTGATACAAAACTACTTAAAGTAGAAAAGTACTTAAGTCAAATCTACGTATTTTTACTGATATAGATATTAAATTGATGCTAATAGCATCGATTCGCTTAAGAATCCATTTAATTTATCATAACAACATCCATATCAAATTTACTTTCCAAAGTGCTCACCCCAACAGACTGTTCACCGTATCACGGGTTTATCGGGGTACTGCAATTGCTAGCTGCATTGGCCGGGATAGAAATTCGACCGATTTTACATAACACGAGCCACTTTCTCTGTCTGTCTGTCTGTTCGTCTGTCCTCTCTCTCTCCCTCTTCTCTCATCTTCTCTCTCTCTCTCTATATATGATAGGTAGGTACTCGTATATATATAGTAATGAGTATACTGGGAGGCGCATGTTGTAATGGTTAATATGTCGTTTAGTATGGAGCTATATACTTTAGAGAAGGCATGCATCCAACTATCATTCTCTAGATATGGAAGTAAATTGCAATGGAGGACTCCCTGATTTTAACCCATGAGTAACGGCAACGCACTTAGAGAGGAAATTATGAATTCAAACCTGTGTTGAACTCCACTAAGAATATTGATCTTGTCGATCCCTACCACGTGATGTGAGGTAAGTAATATATATATAGTATATCTGTATGCCAAACTTGAAAAATACATAAATAAATCAACATAAAAAAAATTTTTAAACCAAAACCAAAATAATGACAACACTCTTCATGCCAACTGTAGAGCAAACAATACCAATATGCAGATGACAGCAATAATTGAAGTAAGTAACAATAATAATACAAACCAACATGCCCCTAAATGCCGCAGCAAAAACCTAGTATTACAAGCTACATCACAGAAAAAATGTAACAGAAAATTGCATGATCTTGGGTTCGCACGGGAAAATCCTTTAAAAAATGACATTACAGATCCACATCCAGTTTTAACCACATTATATAAGAACAGTAACCCTTTCTAGATATGTTGGGACTTCAACGAATAAATCACAAAACGATCCAATAATCAATGGGAATAAAAAGATCTAGATCTCAGCCCGGGGAAATAATTTGCCATCTTTGCACTGAGAGAAACTACAATTGCGCATTTTACCCTAACCCACCAGATGCTCACAACCGATCTGAAATATTGGCCAAGTGTTCTCAACGCCGCAAATGGGAATATACATTTCCGTCTCTATCATTTCTACTTTACAGCGTTGTACTCCACCACGTCTCAACTATTGCCTATTTAACTAGCAATTTTTTCAACAGACCAACAACCTACACATACAAACTATGTAACCCCAACCTATGATACACTAACATATACCTATCATATAATTAAATATCATCGTATTAAAACAATTGTAATTAATAAGCACTATAATATACACACATACCACATTAATAATAATAACACAGCTCATCTTGGAGAGATCATGGCCCCTAAACAAATAATAATTACACTATAACCTAACCCTTATATACACCTTTACTCTCAATAATTAGCAACAGATCTGTACTATACGCATTATATAAAACAAACTCACTAAACCAATAATTAGAATAGCACCAACCCCCTCTTATACACTCTTTACCTTTACAATTATATACACGTACTATACATTAACCATAGACAACCACCAAACCAATATAATTCAACAATTAATAACTCGTACTTCAACTTCATAGTAAATCATTCTATAAGCTCTTAGTATTAATGATAAAAATTATTTTATTTATTTATTTGAACTTATAATTTTAATTTTTAGATTTTATAATATATTTTTTATTATATATATATATCTATAATAGTTATATATAGTATAAAATTTTTATTTTTTTATTGTCCTTTTTTTTTTCTTTTTAAATATAATGTATAGTATATAGAGCTATATATATATAATTATCATATATTATTTATTTTTATAATACACCCTTATATAACCTCTAATATATACTGCTACACACTGGTTCAAATCATACCCCCTATATAAATAGACTTATCTGTTATTTAATTCTATTATAAGCATATACTAGTAAGAACCTATGTCTATATTTTTACGGAAATATATGTATTAAGGGAATATTGATATATCACGCATTACTATAATTAATGTTTGTAAATCGATTAAATTAAATTTAAAAAATCATATTTAATTATTTACTATAAATTTACTTTACCATCATTATATTATTATTAATTTACTATTATTATTATATTATAATTAATTATTATTATTATTTTTTGATTTCTTTATTATATAGGTCTACGTATAGTTGTGTGTGTATCTGTATGTATACGTGTAAGGTTTTTTTTTTTTTTTATGTTATATACATTTGCTTATATATATATGATTATATGCGTATACCGTTACTAAGTAATTGTTTTTTCATTTATATATTGTTTAGCTTATTGATTTCAGATTAAATAAATCATGACTACTTTACTTTAAATAACAAGTAAACACCCGCTTACATTTTTGTTTAAATTAAATTTAATACTTATTATTTTAACTTATTTTTTAATTAATCAATCATTTAGTGTTTTATTTATTAATTATAAATTCTTTTTATTATATTATTTGCAATTTAAAAATTACACTAATTTACTTAACATTTAAATACAGTAAACACCAGTTATAACGAATCAGGCGGCAGCAAAACGCGGTAAATAAAATTTAGGGAAATATATATATGGTGATGAGTTATAGTAAATAGTAATATATATGTATTGATATAGACTATACACCCTTAAGACTCAAGTATTAAGTAGCTAGAATATACAATGTTAATTTAAGAAGTTATTACATTTGAAGATTCATGATACCGATAAAATATAAACCAAAATAATATTTCAATTTCAACTATGCTCTTTGCTTTATATAATTTCTAATTTTATCGCCAGTTAAAATAAGAAAATTAAATCCTTGTTTTGTAAAACACCGTTCCTAAAATTTTTTTATTTATAAATTTTAAATTTTAATTTTAAATCATATGTTTCCCCTTTATTTCACTTTAAGTATTTATATATGTATTTATATTATTTATTTTTTTATTTTTTATTTATTTTTTTATTTTTTATTTTTGAATTTCCACTTTTTTTTTGTTTTATTTGTTGTATTTTTATTATCGCTAGCAATACACAACCTGTGATTTTTTAAATACCTCAACGAAATTATAACTAGTTATTAAATATATAAATTTTCAACCTTTTAACTATTAATACGACCCATAACATATCTTTTATTAAATAATAAATGAAAAATAATTCCATAAATAATGTTCAATTTTAATTACAAAAACGTTTCCTGATCTTCGAAATGTAACAAGCGTTCCTCTACTGAATTAAGTCCATTCAACGGGCATGTTTAAAAAGATTAATCGTAACTCGATTAATTTAAGAAGTAACCTGATGAAGTCTATCGACTGATACTCGAGTAGGTCTCAATTTCCATTCTTAATAATAATATAAATATATATAATTTATATATTAGTACTATATTGATATGTGCTATTATATTGGATTTGATTCCATTTTATGACTAAAAAGAGCTCAATGTCATTGTATATTATATATATATAATATAGTTAATATATATATATAGTAGTATAATATATAAAGTATCGGTAATGTAATATTGATTATAATGTTTCTTGTCTAACTTATTTTGAAATTAACCGGATAATAGAAAACTCATCTAAATCTAGTATTTCGTCTGTAATAAATATACGCTACAATAAAACGGCTGCTTTAAATATGCCACGTTTATTGAAATAGTGTTGGAAAAAAAATAAAGGAGAGAAAATATGAATGGATGAAATATTTAAAGAATGCGAACAGTGTTTCAGCGAGAGGATGTTCTTGTACACACATATTCTATTTTATTACTATTTTTTTACAATTTTAAAATAGAAAATAGACTAAATAATATAATAGAAAATAATATAAAATTTTTTTTAAAGTCATATCAGAAAAGGCCAATCATCAGGCCATATGATTTTGATATTTGAAAGTTAAAAACGTGTACTATATTAAATATATATACGTATACTATATATAGTATATATATATAATTAATGTATATATATATATAATATTAATATATAATATATATATATATATATACATAAAATATTATATATATGTATATATGATAATATATATTTAATATATATAACTTTTTCATTTATACGGTGTATAAAATAAGAATAAAACGTTTTCTGCACAACTGTGCATTTTTTTTTCTTTGTTTTGTCTACAAGATATTAAGAAAGACATACATATTTTCGGGAATTATTGTAAATAAATCTTATGCCAGTTTTTCTGCCATCAATATTTATCCATTAATTCTTGGCAAATAAACTTAATTAATTCAATATATTACCCAATGTTGACATAACGAACATTTAGAAATCTAGATATTACTGAGTGACATGAGCCGGAAGGGTGTATTCAACTCGCCCCACCGAGCAGCAATAATTTTTTTCTATATTTCCCGGAAGCAACATATTCCACAGATGGTATTTTTTCTTGCTTTTATACTTTATTTTGAAGCCTACACTTTGCCAGTTCCAAAAATCAGCATGAATAAGAATTGATCGTAGAAAGGATGCTCTTTCATATTGAAATGCCCAAAATTAGAAGCATATCAGAACATCGTTCGTGCATTCCAAGTCTCGGATAATGGAATCCCGGTGATCGCAGTTTTTCTGGCGTAGTGACACCCGCAGCTATCGTGCAATCACGATAGAATAAACAATAAAGAAAAAAAAAGAGATACTCAGTATTTTTTTCTGATTCATTTCAAAGTGATTGTAGCTACTGTCATTTAGCAGAGAATATCGAGAATGACAAGACTATGCATCATTCTCTTTAGAATGCTGATTAAAAAAGGTCATTTCTTAAAAATGAATTAAATTTAGTTTTCATTATTAAGTTTATTGTTTATTTGCTCGTTGTCAATCCTGTTCCATAACATATGTTTTATTCACTGATTTTTTTTAAGAATGCGTGTGTGGGTGTGTACTATGCGTTTCTACTCTTTCTCTATATAAATATATATATGATATAGTATATATATATATATATATATATATGTATATATCGTATTATAAGGAGATTGTGTGTTTTTTCTGTCGTAACCGAAAGCTATATATTCCTTAAGTCACAATTCGTTGAGTTATTAACGTCACATTCTCATGATTTATTTTTATTTAACCTCAACTAATTATAAAAATTGTTTACACGTTTTAATACTGTAAACCTTATCTACAACTACGCACATGCAATTATATTTATATATCACAAATAGCGTTAGCATGTGCATGGGAAGGCTAATTTGCATAGTTGATTAAAAAGTGATTTTATAATATGGATTAATATTATTGATTTCTAACTGTTTGGTTTTTATCTAAATGAATATAGGAAAAATCTCTTCATGAATCTTAAATGAAATCCATTAAGAAGAAAAAAAATAACTGATTCATTTTACTTCCTCTTTTTACGTAAATACTTAATTAGAAAAAAGAACATGAAGGACGAGAGTTGGATGGAAGAGTAAGTTTCAATTGTTCTACTTTTTCGGATTATAACTCCCTACTGTTCAAAACTTTTATCTGCATTCTTATTTAGTTTCATTACCTTTCTAATGTACTGCAATATTTTATTGCATTAGAAACTTAAGTACTTGCACCGGAGGGTGGATAATTTGCCAGTATGTCTATATAAGAGGTTCTAAACGGAACAGATGGACATGCTCTATCAACACACTCCCTACCGGAATTTTAATAGCATGTTTAAACCCACAAAACACTTGAACTTTTATACGTCTTTTTTCTATAAAAGCCCCTTGTCTAATCTATCAACAATTTCTTCAAATTAGAAATCTTTCTCCTGAGATGACATAGGTCGTAACTATTGAGAATAATCAAATTTAGAATATTCCTGATTGTCTTAATACTTTTTGTACACTATATATTAATATAGTATATATATATGATATATTATATATATATATATGTATGATATAATACATAATAATGATATATTATATATGTCTTTTAAGTTTAAAATTAAAAATATGGTAGCTTCAATGAAAATCTAGTTCAGTGATAGCACATATTCATAATTTCATATATTCTCTTTGATTTCGCTTTAAAAAAACATTCATTTTCTCAGAACATTTGAAAGAAAAATTACACAGTTAGTAATGATCAGAGCGGTAATTTTTATACCATAATCTTATATTCAAGGTTTAAACTTACTCAGCTATTATTATTGCATTGAGCCGTTATCATGTTTTGCACATACTTTTTTATTTACTGCTCTCTCTCTCTCGTCTCGTCTCTCTCTCTCTCTCTCTCTCTATATATTATATATATATAATATATATTATATATATATAAATAAAAATAGTATATATTTAAATTAAAAAATCTTATTTTATAGTATATCAACCACACCTACAATCAACCAACATGTTGATTCACAGTGGAGTTAAACCCTGAAGATCTCATGTGCAACTCGAGTAGCTATCCCTTTGACTATATTAAAATAAATTTGCTCTACCAAGTATTGAGCCTTTTTATTTGTTATAATCACTGCCTACCTTTATGAACTCACATCACAACCGTGACCATATTCACCGTAAGTCATATCTTTCTTTTCCATAATAATAAATATATATATATATATAATATATATATTATATAATATATTATTATATATATATATATATATAATTATATATATATATAATTTATTTATATAGTTGAACAAGTTAAAACCCAAATATAAGAGATGGATATTTATCTGGACTCTTATTATGAATATATTATATAATATATAATATATATATATTATATATATATATATAATATATATAATATTATATATATTATTTCAATTATTACACAGATTAGATAAAAAAATCGGTCTCAATAACACACCATTTTCTCAATTTCTAGCCCAATTGAACAGTATTTACATTGCATGAGCAATCGGGATTTGATAACGTTGTCATGAGTTTTATCCGTTCGATACGCGATCCGCTTTTATATGGAAAAATATTGTGTATTGTTCTGCATTTTATGTGCATTGGTGTAAAATTAAAGGATTTTAATTACTCATAATCCCTCATATAATATATATTATATCTATATATGGTATATATTTGGATATGAATAATGATTGACATGATATATTAGAATAAAAATGAATAAAGGTAGTCGTATCAGCCAGAAATATGAGGGAGTCTATCCATTTTTTCAATAGTGCTAGACCAAGGAAGATTGTTTTTGACCGTATTACGGAGCACACACCTAACCATAAGCACATGACTTGACCGCAATACCAGTGCTACGCCTACGCTGAGTGTGGGGCCGGTAGACCGAGAACTGTTCCCAGTCGAGCTCTACGACTGATTATTACATATAGATGAGAGGTTCATTATGAGGTGTTCGAAGTGGATAACCTGAATGCTATGAGTAGTAGCCTTTTGGAGGTTTTAATGTGAGTTGAAGCCCGTTAACGATCTCGATATAGACTTGAAACAGTTCTCTCTCTCTCTCTCTCTCTCTCTCTCTCTCTCTCTCTCCTCTCTCTAATTATATTAGTATATATACTATATAATAGTAATATATATATATAATATATATATGCGAGTTTTCACATTTACATGTGATCACGATTGAATTATACAACAACATTAATATCCGGACGGGAACCCAATCCTAAATGTGTTTGCGTTCAATTTTTCTTTGCCTTGTCAGTAGACCTTTCATATATACGCAATGAATAGAATTCCGATTGTTATACAATGTTTTTAATGCTTTTTCTTCTCAATTATATTAACAGTATACTATTAGATAAAACGGGCTAATTTGTTTTGTTTATCGCAAATCGAACAACTTTTCAAGGATGATAAGTAACAGACGCGATTGGTTTTTCTCTTTCTCACGTATTTAATCGCCACTAAATTTGTGCTGTAATTTAAATGTATATGTCAACAAATAGTTGATCTAATCTATACAGTCTAAACACATTGTATTTTTACATTTTATCGGAGATGACAGTAATCATGTAGTCAATAAAAAAGTATTGCAATATAAGAATTGATATACCTTATCCCATGCAACGTGAGGATTAACGATGTATATACAAGATAACGTTTATGCATATATCAGAATGTCGGCATCTTTAGAATAAAGAATATCCTAAAA
>JALAJA010000217.1:63191-84818 GCA_023376005.1 Doryteuthis pealeii | reverse complement strand
CAGAGGGAATGGGAGTTGAAAAATTTAATATCAGAGAGGTTGTATCATAAGTAAAGTAAAATCATCAAATTTGATTTAAAGGAGTAAAAAAATAAAAATAAATTATCAAAGGAATTTAAAAATAAAAAAAATTGAAATGGAAACTTAGTTCTGATAACTTTAAATATATATTAAAATAAAAACAAACTATATATAGATATATTAATACCAGGTATGTATTTATTAAAACTTGTTTTAAAAAAAACCAATGAGGACTGTCTAACATTGCATGCTCAAATTTTGAGTGTATTTATTCTATGTTATGACGTTTCAGGTAGTGTGACGTAATCGGTGACGTCGTTTTTGTTACAGACAAAACCGCGAAGCGAATCTCCATTATTAATAGATTTATTATTTACTTGTTTTAAGTTTTCACAATCAGCGTTAGCTGCATGGTCTTTCACTGGAGTCTGAGTGACAGCAAGTCTCCTCGGGTCTCCAGGACTCTTCTTGAGTATTCTGGAAGATTGCAGCAGTGCAGTGTTCTGAATGGTTTCAATCCTTCCTCTGATTTCCAAACTTTCCAGACCCTTTTCTAATCTTTTGGGACTGTTCCAAGTGTACCAACTACAATTGGTATCACTTTGACTTTCATATTCCATAACTTTTTCAGTTCTCTGGCAATTTTTTCATTTCCTTTAGCTTCACCCTATGATCTGCTGGAACTGCATATCCACCAGTTGACAAGTTCTTTCTTTTTTGTTTATCAACACTAGGTCTGGTCTTCTTGCTGGGATAAGGTGATCCGTTTTATTTCAAAGTCCCAGAGAATTTTATGCGTTTCGTTCTCAAGAACAGATTCTGGTTTATGCATATACCATTTTGTTGTATGGTCAAAATTTTAATTTTTTGCATAATTCCCAGTGGATTACCTTCCCAACCCAGTCGTGTCTAGTTTAGTATTCTCGTTGTGCTAGTTTTGTTACATTCGCAGAGTGTATGGTTTACAGTCTCATCTCTATTCCCGCAAAGTCTACATTTACTATTTGTTGGGTCTTATCATATTCTTTTTAAACTTTTCCTTTCATTTCTGTTTGCTTAATATTGTCCGCTTCTAGAATTCCTAAATATTTGTAACTTTCATTTTCATCAAGTGATTTTATAGTCCTGATTTGGCAGTTGTATTCCATCCATTAGTTTTCTTTCACCCGTTTTATTACAAGCATAGCACATTTTCAATTCCAAATTCCATCTCTATTTATCCTGGCTATATATTCTAATAGTTTGAATTAGGCTCTCCAATTCTTTTTCATTTTTTGCAAAAAATGTTATGTCATCCATGTACATAAGGTGGTTTATTTTTTTCTTGTGAGTTAGTGAATTTGTATCCCCCTGTGCATTTTTAAGGATATGCTTAAGCGGCATCATTGCTATAATAAAGAGTAGTGGTGATAATGAATCTCCTTGGAAGATACCTCTTTGGATTTTTACTTCTGCCAGGGATTGTTTTTCAGCTTTTAATTGAACACGACAGTTTTCCATGGCTTTTTTAAATGAAGTTTATGATGTTGTTGGAAATTTTGTACATTTTTAGACATTCTAAAAATCCAAGTATTATTTATTATTATAATTATTATTATTATTTATTATTATTATTATTATTATATTATTATTAATTATTATTATTATTCCTTTTGAGTTTTCACATCAGTGTTAGCTGATGGTCTTTCACTGGAGTCTGAGTGACAGCAAGTCTCCTCAGGTCTCCAGGGACTCTTTCTGAGTATTCTGGCAGATTGCAGCAGTGCAGTGTTCTGAATGGTTCAATCCTTCCTCTGATATCCAGACTTTCCAAACCCTTTTCTAATCCTTTTGGGACTGTTCCAAGTGCACCAACTACAATTGGTATAACTTTCACTTTCATATTCCATAACTTTTTCAGTTCTCTGGCAAGGTCCAGATATTTGTCCATTTTTTCATTTTCCTTTAGCTTCAAACCTGTGATCTGCTGGCACTGCAAAATCCACCAGTTGACAAGTTCTTTCTTTTTTGTTAATCAACACTAGGTCTGGTCTTCTTGCTGGGATAAGGTGATCCGTTTTAATTTCAAAGTCCCAGAGAATTTTGTGCGTTTTCGTTCTCAAGAACAGATTCTGGTTTATGCATATACCATTTTGTTGTGTGGTCAAAAAAAAATTTATTATTATTATTATTATTATTTATTATTATTATTATATTATTATTATTTAGAGCCAGGTAGCTTTATTCAAATAAATAATTTTCTAAAACAGATACCCACTTATAATATTTCTTTTTTCGAAATTATTTTCACAATTCGTTTTCACTGCTACTTTATTATTGTTGTGAGAGTGTGTGGGGTGGAAGTGTTGGTAAATTCTTTTTCGAGAGAAAACTATTTTCCGAATTTTACACACCAGCGTTACCTGCTGGTCTTTAACTGGAGGCTGAGTGACAGCAAGTTTTCTCGGCTCTCCAGGATAAAATTCATTTATTTATCAATAAATTTAATTTTATAAGGCATCAGTTATTTTATTTCAAAAACTTTCTGATTTTTTTCAGGTCACTTAACTTTGACCCCCTCCCTTGTTTTTTTTGGGGTTTCGGGGTGGGGGTGGGGCAAAATATCGGTGTGTATATATTGTGATTGATACTTTTTTCAAAAATCAGGGAATTATTCCGATTTTAATTTAATTTTCAGTGTTGATAAAGTATTATCAACACTGAAAATTTAATTAAAATCGGATAATTCCCTGATTTTTGGTAATTTTTTTTTCAAACTGGGGGGGGGGGGGGGCAAATTCGTATTTGAAAAAACACGGATTTTTCCACAAATTGGGTATATCTAGTGTAAAAAGTAAAGTCGTCGGGGCGGCCTAAAGTCGTTATCAGCCAGTCAGCGAGGGAGTCTATCCCCTTTTTCACTAGCGCTGTACCAAGGAGATATTTTTAGCGTCTGGGGTGGAGCGACACACCTACCGCCAGCTCCTTACTTTACCGCACAGATGCCTGTGCTACTCATACGCCGAGTTGGCGAGGACCGGTATCGAACTAGGAACCTTGTGGTTTCTAGCCGAACGCTCTACCAACTGAGTGTGTATCAATAAATTTTCATCTGAAACTGTCTCTTCTCAGAATAATAACTTACATTCACAATGTAAGAAAACGTAAATTACACTTAAGGCCTCCCATAGAAAATAGGCGTGGCTTATGTTAAGGCGCGAAATCATTTTGAAAATTTAAATATTTGTTGAAGAATGATTTAAAACAAAACAAAAAAGTGCACAACAGGATTTTTTTCTTTTTTCTTTTTTAACATATAAACTTAGAATTGTTCTTCATATTAAACGTAAAAGAAAACAGTAAAAAGATCATTTTCCATTTCTTACCAACGTTTTAAAATATTTCTTTTAACAATTACGGACTTAAGAAATGTCCGTATTTTGTACATCAAACCTACATGTAAGCAAGACGCTCGTTTAATCCCGATTGAAATGGCGTATGACTGAATTGTGCTATAGTTTAATTTATTTATTTCTTGGCTGAACTTGCACAAAGGTGTCAAAATTAGGGTGACCCAGAAAAAACAGAACCCAAATTATTTATTTATTTTCCGATTAAAACTAACCTTAAACCCCAACCCCAACCCCAACCCCTAAGCCTAACCCCTAAGCCTAACCCTAACTCTAACCCTAAACCCCCTAGTTAAAATTAACAGTTTTATTACAAAATTTGTGGGTTCTGTTTTTTCTGGGTCACCGGTATACAGGGTGACCCAGAAAAAACAGAACCCAAATTATTTATTCATTTTCCATTAAACTAACCCTAAAGCCCAACCTTAACCCTAATCCTAACCCTACACCCTAACCCTAAACCCAACCCTAACCCTAGACCCCCATAGTTAAAATTAACAGTTTTATTACAAAATTTGTGGGTTCTGTTTTTTTGGGGGGGTCACTCTAATTTTGACACCTTTGTGCAAGTTCAGCCTATTTCTTTTACTAGGGAACTTATTCCTGGAGAAGAAAAAAAAGAAGCAAACAAAAAAAAATCACAATTCAGTCATACGCCATTTCATATACCAAGTAAATCCTAATAGTATTTGCTAGTGAAACGGCAGCAATATATCACTTACAAAACTATAGATATTTTTTAATAGGGCTTAGAAAATGGTGTCTACCATCTGGGTTCCGTGGTGTAGTGGTTATCACGTCTGCTTAACACGCAGAAGGTCGCGAGTTCGAAAACTCGCCGGAACCTGTTTTTCATTTTTATTGTGTGTTTATTACTTTCTAAAAGGTTGAAGACGTATATTGTTGTACTTGACTCTAAACTAATTTCTCCAACAGAATTTGGTTTTAAATGGTCATTCATATTACAAAGGAAAAAAAACAAGGGAAGAGTCACTTAGTTAATTTCTAATTACAGGTAATTAAAATTTTAATCATGGATATTTATGACAATCTCTCGCCAACCTTACCCTATCATTCATTGCTCTCAGGACGTCCCCTGTACAGCATTCAGTGTCTACTCAGAGTTAGTCAATGTGTCTTGTTCATCTCACTCGGATGGTTTGTGTGATAAGTGGCAAGTGGCTATACAGCTGCTTTCTCGTGGAGTATTGCTTCCACAACTTGTTTAAAATTACATGCATTCTTGAGCAGTTCCCATCTAGCTTACTCTAGGCTAGGTTAGTGTCCAAGTGTGCAATTGTACAGTAGCAACAATACAACTATGGCTTGGAATAAAACTTTTTTTTCACTTAAAGGGTGGGGGGAATTAACGTTTGCTCATTTGAATGAAATTCCGTAATTTTTTAAATATCTAAAAAAAACTCAGTAACTACCTTTATTCAACATGAAATATTTTAAATTGAATATTTATCTAATCTATTGAAAAAAAAAGTAGGCTTAATAATTATGTTAACTAATACATGTTATCCGAATTTTTATATATTCGGTTGTTTTTTTGGGGGGGGGGTTCTATTAACAATTGTTCTCATTTATTTACAGCAGACTATAAACAGAATTACTGGAAGCCAAATAATAAAAAATATTGGTTTCAGCTCTTGTTTTTCTTAAAGATGATTGTGCTACAGTTTTTAGGGTAATAACTTAAACAGAAAAAACGCCTTTTGGACGAATTTAATTGTCTAAAAGAATATTAAAAAATATTAGATATTTAAATTTTTTTTTTTTTTTTTTTGTATATATAAAAAAAAAAAAAATCAGCAAGATTGGAAATACAATAACTGATGCATTTAAAAATGCATTCATTGATTAATCAAGATTTAAAATTTCATTAAAAATCGGAGAATTACCAGATTTGTCAATTTTTATTCAATCGGGTGGCGGTGGGTAGATGCGTTTTGTAAAATAGACATTTTGTCATTTTTGCAGCGCGTAGTATAAAGTGTAAAAAATGAATTACATGTTTAATGTGTAAAGACAAAAAAAGGGGCATATTGCATGAAATTACGCCCTAAAACACTAAAACGCCCGATTAACACGGTAATAACGAGCAACGAACACTTACTACAAAAGAGAAAAAAAAAAAAAAAAAGTGAAAAAAAAAAAAGAGAAAATTTAGCCCGACCAAGACCTCTTTCTATATCCAGACGCACCACCTTTCACCGAGGTCACAGCAAAAAATATCCTTTTTATATCTACTGGAGAGGAGGCTTTCTTGCACGGTTGATTCCAATACATGTCAGTGGGGGTTACGTCACCACCTGCTATCCCCTAATCAATTTTAACATAGTTAAATGTCTCTAACACAATAACTCTCCGTTTTCACTCTCATTCTTACTCATACATAGAGAGGGTGAGAGTAATGCTGAAGGACAGAGAGGGACGGGTCAGCGGTTGACTTAATTGCTAATTACGACTAATTAAAACCAATTAAAGTTGACTTTTTTCAAACAATAGTTAGTCCTGAAACCAAGGAATATTTCAGTATAAATTTTGTGTCAATAACATGAATAGAAAAAAATCCTTATGGAAGAGAAAGGTGTTTATCTCAGCTTAGTATAATAATATAATATATATATATATATATATATATATAATATATATATATATATATATATATATATATTTGTGTGTGTGTGTGTGTGTGTATGTGTCTCTGTGTATGTGTGTGTGTATGTGTGTGTGTGTGTGTGCGCGCGCCCGCGTGTGTGTGTATGTGTGGTCAGGTCGTCACGACGGGAATTATAGCTGAAAATTTCTATTTAATCGTTTACACGCGTTTCGCATGGGAACGAATTTAAAAAAAAAAACTGAGCTTTTTTTTTTATCTCCTGTCTTCTTTGGTGCAAACTTTAGTATGAAGGGCATTCATGTCCTTCCAGCTGAAAATTTGGCTCAGGACCGCCCTCGGTGGCGGCAGAATCTCCATAGAGGACTGTACATGTCAGAAGTCACCCTGATACAACATCATGAAGCTAAGAGGTCCATAAGAAAGCAACGGCAACAAAACATCAGAAAATCATCATCTACAGGGACAACCTACAAATGCAAAATCTGTGGTCGAGAATGTTTCTCAAACATCGGACTTCATAGTCACAGGAGGCGCTGCAACTTCAGGGGCACACAAAAACTTTATCATAGTCTTTCGAGACTGAATTGCCAATGAATGCTTCCATACTAAAGTTTGCACCAAAAGAAGACAGAGATAAAAAAAAAAGCTCAAGTTTTTTTTTTTAAATTCGTTCCATGCGAAACGCGTGTAAACGATTAAATAGAAATTTCAGCTATAATTATCCGTCGTGACGACCTGACCACACATACACACACACGCGGGCGCGCGCACACACACACACACACACACACACACATACACAGACACATACACACACACACACACACACACAAATATATATATATATATATATATATATATATATATATATATATATTATACTAAAGCTGAGATAAACACCTTTCTCTTCCATAAGGATTTTTTTCTATTCATGTTATTGACACAAAATTTATACTGAAATATTCCTTGGTTTCAGGACTAACTATTGTTTGAAAAAAGTCAACTTTAATTGGTTTTAATTAGTCGTAATTAGCAATTAAGTCAACCGCTGACCCGTCCCTCTGTGTCCTTCAGCATTACTCTCACCCTCTCTATGTATGAGTAAGAATGAGAGTGAAAACGGAGAGTTATTGTGTTAGAGACATTTAACTATGTTAAAATTGATTAGGGGATAGCAGGTGGTGACGTAACCCCCACTGACATGTATTGGAATCAACCGTGCAAGAAAGCCTCCTCTCCAGTAGATATAAAAAGGATATTTTTTGCTGTGACCTCGGTGAAAGGTGGTGCGTCTGGATATAGAAAGAGGTCTTGGTCGGGCTAAATTTTCTCTTTTTTTTTTTCACTTTTTTTTTTTTTTTCTCTTTTTGTAGTAAGTGTTCGTTGCTCGTTATTACCGTGTTAATCGGGCGTTTTAGTGTTTTAGGGCGTAATTTCATGCAATATGCCCCTTTTTTTGTCTTTACACATTAAACATGTAATTCATTTTTAATACACTTTATACTACGCGCTGCAAAAATGACAAAATGTCTATTTTACAAAACGCATCTACCCACCGCCACCCGATTGAATAAAAATTGACAAATCTGGTAATTCTCCGATTTTAATGAAATTTTAAATCTTGATTAATCAATGAATGCATTTTTAAATGCATCAGTTATTGTATTTCCAATCTTGCTGATTTTTTTTTTTATATATACAAAAAAAAAAAAAAAAAAATTTAAATATCTAATATTTTTAATATTCTTTTAGACAATTAAATTCGTCCCAAAAGGCGTTTTTTCTGTTTAAGTTAATTACCCTAAAAAACTGTAGCACAATCATCTTTAAGAAAAACAAGAGCTGAAACCAATATTTTTTATTATTTGGCTTCCAGTAATTCTGTTTATAGTCTGCTGTAAATAAATGAGAACAATTGTTAATAGAACCCCCCCCCAAAAAAAAAAAAAACGAATATATAAAAATTCGGATAACATGTATTAGTTAACATAATTATTAAGCCTACTTTTTTTTCAATAGATTAGATAAATATTCAATTTAAAATATTTCATGTTGAATAAAGGTAGTTACTGAGTTTTTTTTAGATATTTAAAAAATTACGGAATTTCATTCAAATGAGCAAACGTTAATTCCCCCCACCCTTTAAGTGAAAAAAAAGTTTTATTCCAAGCCATAGTTGTATTGTTGCTACTGTACAATTGCACCACTTGGACACTAACCTAGCCTAGAGTAAGCTAGATGGGAACTGCTCAAGAATGCATGTAATTTTAAACAAGTTGTGGAAGCAATACTCCACGAGAAAGCAGCTGTATAGCCACTTGCCACTTATCACACAAACCATCCGAGTGAGATGAACAAGACACATTGACTAACTCTGAGTAGACACTGAATGCTGTACAGGGGACGTCCTGAGAGCAATGAATGATAGGGTAAGGTTGGCGAGAGATTGTCATAAATATCCATGATTAAAATTTTAATTACCTGTAATTAGAAATTAACTAAGTGACTCTTCCCTTGTTTTTTTTCCTTTGTAATATGAATGACCATTTAAAACCAAATTCTGTTGGAGAAATTAGTTTAGAGTCAAGTACAACAATATACGTCTTCAACCTTTTAGAAAGTAATAAACACACAATAAAAATGAAAAACAGGTTCTGGCGAGTTTCGAACTCGCGACCTTCTGCGTGTTAAGCAGACGTGATAACCACTACACCACGGAACCCAGATGGTAGACACCATTTTCTAAGCCCTATTAAAAAATATCTATAGTTTTGTAAGTGATATATTGCTGCCGTTTCACTAGCAAATACTATTAGGATTTACTTGGTATATGAAATGGCGTATGACTGAATTGTGATTTTTTTTTGTTTGCTTCTTTTTTTTCTTCTCCAGGAATAAGTTCCCTAGTAAAAGAAATAGGCTGAACTTGCACAAAGGTGTCAAAATTAGAGTGACCCCCCAAAAAAAACAGAACCCACAAATTTTGTAATAAAACTGTTAATTTTAACTATGGGGGTCTAGGGTTAGGGTTGGGGTTTAGGGTTAGGGTGTAGGGTTAGGATTAGGGTTAAGGTTGGGCTTTAGGGTTAGTTTAATGGGAAAATGAATAAATAATTTGGGTTCTGTTTTTTCTGGGTCACCCTGTATACCGGTGACCCAGAAAAAACAGAACCCACAAATTTTGTAATAAAACTGTTAATTTTAACTAGGGGGTTTAGGGTTAGAGTTAGGGTTAGGCTTAGGGGTTAGGCTTAGGGGTTGGGGTTGGGGTTGGGGTTTAAGGTTAGTTTAATCGGAAAATAAATAAATAATTTGGGTTCTGTTTTTTCTGGGTCACCCTAATTTTGACACCTTTGTGCAAGTTCAGCCAAGAAATAAATAAATTAAACTATAGCACAATTCAGTCATACGCCATTTCAATCGGGATTAAACGAGCGTCTTGCTTACATGTAGGTTTGATGTACAAAATACGGACATTTCTTAAGTCCGTAATTGTTAAAAGAAATATTTTAAAACGTTGGTAAGAAATGGAAAATGATCTTTTTACTGTTTTCTTTTACGTTTAATATGAAGAACAATTCTAAGTTTATATGTTAAAAAAGAAAAAAGAAAAAAATCCTGTTGTGCACTTTTTTGTTTTGTTTTAAATCATTCTTCAACAAATATTTAAATTTTCAAAATGATTTCGCGCCTTAACATAAGCCACGCCTATTTTCTATGGGAGGCCTTAAGTGTAATTTACGTTTTCTTACATTGTGAATGTAAGTTATTATTCTGAGAAGAGACAGTTTCAGATGAAAATTTATTGATACACACTCAGTTGGTAGAGCGTTCGGCTAGAAACCACAAGGTTCCTAGTTCGATACCGGTCCTCGCCAACTCGGCGTATGAGTAGCACAGGCATCTGTGCGGTAAAGTAAGGAGCTGGCGGTAGGTGTGTCGCTCCACCCCAGACGCTAAAAATATCTCCTTGGTACAGCGCTAGTGAAAAAGGGGATAGACTCCCTCGCTGACTGGCTGATAACGACTTTAGGCCGCCCCGACGACTTTACTTTTTACACTAGATATACCCAATTTGTGGAAAAATCCGTGTTTTTTCAAATACGAATTTGCCCCCCCCCCCCAGTTTGAAAAAAAATTACCAAAAATCAGGGAATTATCCGATTTTAATTAAATTTTCAGTGTTGATAATACTTTATCAACACTGAAAATTAAATTAAAATCGGATAATTCCCTGATTTTTGAAAAAAGTATCAATCACATATATACCACACCGATATTTTGCCCCACCCCCACCCCGAAACCCCCCAAAAAAAACAAGGGAGGGGGTCAAAGTTAAGTGACCTGAAAAAAATCAGAAAGTTTTGAAATAAAATAACTGATGCCTTATAAAATTAATTTATTGATAAATAAATGAATTTTATCCTGGAGAGCCGAGAAAACTTGCTGTCACTCAGCCTCCAGTTAAAGACCAGCAGGTAACGCTGGTGTGTAAAATTCGGAAAATAGTTTCTCTCGAAAAAGAATTTACCAACACTTCCACCCCACACACTCTCACACAATAATAAAGTAGCAGTGAAAACGAATTGTGAAATAATTTCGAAAAAGAAAATATTATAAGTGGGTATCTGTTTTAGAAAATTATTTATTTGAATAAAGCTACCTGGCTCTAAAATAATAATAATAATAATAATAATAATAATAATAATAATAATAATAATAATTTTTTTTTTTGACCACACAACAAAATGGTATATGCATAAACCAGAATCTGTTCTTGAGAACGAAACGCACAAAATTCTCTGGGACTTTGAAATTAAAACGGATCACCTTATCCCAGCAAGAAGACCAGACCTAGTGTTGATTAACAAAAAAGAAAGAACTTGTCAACTGGTGGATTTTGCAGTGCCAGCAGATCACAGGTTGAAGCTAAAGGAAAATGAAAAAATGGACAAATATCTGGACCTTGCCAGAGAACTGAAAAAGTTATGGAATATGAAAGTGAAAGTTATACCAATTGTAGTTGGTGCACTTGGAACAGTCCCAAAAGGATTAGAAAAGGGTTTGGAAAGTCTGGATATCAGAGGAAGGATTGAAACCATTCAGAACACTGCACTGCTGCAATCTGCCAGAATACTCAGAAGAGTCCTGGAGACCTGAGGAGACTTGCTGTCACTCAGACTCCAGTGAAAGACCATCAGCTAACACTGATGTGAAAACTCAAAAGGAATAATAATAATAATAATAATAATAATAATAATAATAATAATAATAATAATAATAATAATAATAATAATACTTGGATTTTAGAATGTCTAAAAATGTACAAAATTTCCAACAACATCATAAACTTCATTTAAAAAAGCCATGGAAAACTGTCGTGTTCAATTAAAAGCTGAAAAACAATCCCTGGCAGAAGTAAAAATCCAAAGAGGTATCTTCCAAGGAGATTCATTATCACCACTACTCTTTATTATAGCAATGATGCCGCTTAAGCATATCCTTAAAAAATGCACAGGGGGATACAAATTCACTAACTCACAAGAAAAAATAAACCACCTTATGTACATGGATGACATAACATTTTTTGCAAAAAATGAAAAAGAATTGGAGAGCCTAATTCAAACTATTAGAATATATAGCCAGGATATAGAGATGGAATTTGGAATTGAAAAATGTGCTATGCTTGTAATAAAACGGGTGAAAGAAAACTAATGGATGGAATACAACTGCCAAATCAGGACTATAAAATCACTTGATGAAAATGAAAGTTACAAATATTTAGGAATTCTAGAAGCGGACAATATTAAGCAAACAGAAATGAAAGGAAAAGTTAAAAAAGAATATGATAAGACCCAACAAAATAGTAAATGTAGACTTTGCGGGAATAGAGATGAGACTGTAAACCATACACTCTGCGAATGTAACAAACTAGCACAACGAGAATACTAAACTAGACACGACTGGGTTGGGAAGGTAATCCACTGGGAATTATGCAAAAAATTAAATTTTGACCATACAACAAAATGGTATATGCATAAACCAGAATCTGTTCTTGAGAACGAAACGCATAAAATTCTCTGGGACTTTGAAATAAAAACGGATCACCTTATCCCAGCAAGAAGACCAGACCTAGTGTTGATAAACAAAAAAGAAAGAACTTGTCAACTGGTGGAATATGCAGTTCCAGCAGATCATAGGGTGAAGCTAAAGGAAAATGAAAAAATTGCCAGAGAACTGAAAAAGTTATGGAATATGAAAGTCAAAGTGATACCAATTGTAGTTGGTACACTTGGAACAGTCCCAAAAGGATTAGAAAAGGGTCTGGAAAGTTTGGAAATCAGAGGAAGGATTGAAACCATTCAGAACACTGCACTGCTGCAATCTTCCAGAATACTCAGAAGAGTCCTGGAGACCCGAGGAGACTTGCTGTCACTCAGACTCCAGTGAAAGACCATCAGCTAACGCTGATGTGAAAACTTAAAACAAGTAAATAATAATCTATTAATAATGGAGATTCGCTTCCGGTTTTGTCTGTAACAAAAACGACGTCACCGATTACGTCACACTACCTGAAACGTCATAACATAGAATAAATACACTCAAAATTTGAGCATGCAATGTTAGACAGTCCTCATTGGTTTTTTAAAACAAGTTTTAATAAATACATACCTGGTATTATATATCTATATATAGTTTGTTTTATTTTAATATATATTTAAAGTTATCAGAACTAAGTTTCCATTTCAATTTTTTTATATTTTTAATTCCTTTGATAAATTTATTTTATTTTTTACTCCTTTAATAAATTTGATGATTTTACTTTACTTATGATACAAACTCTCTGATATTAAATTTTCAACTCCCATTCCCTCTGGCAATATTTATTTTACATCGCCCAGAGGGTGTATTTTTATTTTGCTAATAATAGACCTAGTGTTGATTAACAAAAAAGAAAGAACTTGTCAACTGGTGGATTTTGCAGTGCCAGCGGATCACAGGGTGAAGTTAAAGGAAAATGAAAAAATTGACAAATATCTGGACCTTGCCAGAGAACTGAAAAAGTTATGGAATATGAAAGTGAAAGTTATACCAATTGTAGTTGGTGCACTTGGAACAGTCCCAAAAGGATTAGAAAAGGGTTTGGAAAGTTTGGATATCAGAGGAAGGATTGAAACCATCCAGAACACTGCACTGCTGCAATCTGCCAGAATACTCAGAAGAGTCCTGGAGACCTGAGGAGACTTGCTGTCACTCAGACTCCAGTGAAAGACCATCAGCTAACACTGATGTGAAAACTCAAAAGGAGTAAATAATAATAATAATAATAATAATAATGATACCTAGCGGGTATAAAGGTTTCCCTTGTTTGATTTGTCAATTAATTCCCAACCGCCTGAGACGCCGGCAGTAAAAAAAAAAAGGGGTAGCCAGGCTGCGCGCTCAAAAACTGATGACGTCAAAGGGGTAACCGCGCTCGGTAAAAATAGCGGAGTTATTCCGTTCATGTTATGACATTTCACAGTGAGGCCTAGATACATAAGCTGAAAGCAATATGATAGATGACTTACAAAGTTAATCAGTGTCGGTTCCGTGGTGTAGTGGTTATCACGTCTGCTTAACACGCAGAAGGTCGCGAGTTCGAAACTCGCCGGAACCTGTTTTACCTTTTGTTATTATTATTTCTTTTTTTTTGGGGGGGGGGGGCAGAGATTTGAAAATTTAACATATCTCTTATCTATATTTATATATAAATTCATAAAAAAATATTTTTCTAGATATTTGTTTTATTATTATTATAACAAAAATAGATATGTTTCTTGATTCACAAATTTTTACATGCACTCACCAACAGAGCAAATTAAAACAAAACATTTCGGAACAGAACCTAAGTTACTGAGAGCATGTATACCTGCCCCCTTAAAAGAGGGTGAGTGAAAAAGTAATGCCATTTTGTTTAGGACAGGTATAATTACCAACACAGGAACATGTATCATACATCAAAATGGTCCTCTGTGGATCGGTGGTTTAGGACAGGTATAATTACCAACACAGGAACATGTATCATACATCAAAATAAAGGTCCTCTGTGGATCACATCCCTACTTCTCCACATAGGTGAAAAAAGTATGGCCATTTTGTTTAGGACAGGTATAATTACCAACACAGGAACATGTATCATACATCAAAATAAGCTGGTCCTCTGTGGATCACATCCCTACTTCTCCACATAGGTGACCATGGATCAGGACAAGGCAGGGGAACATGTATCATACATCAAAATCCTCTGTGGATCACATCCCTACTTCTCCACATAGGTGAAAAAGTATGGCCATTTTGTTTAGGACAGGTATAATTACCAACACAGGAACATGTATCATACATCCTCTGTGGATCACATCCCTACTTCTCCACATAGGTGAGTGAAAAAGTAATACCATTTTGTTTAGGACAGGTATAATTACCAACACAGGAACATGTATCATACATCAAAATAAAGTTGGTCCTCTGTGGATCACATCCCTACTTCTTCACATAGGTGTGTCAAAAAGTAATACCATTTTGTTTAGGACAGGTATAATTACCAACACAGAACATGTATCAAACATCAAAATAAAGTTGGTCCTCTGTGGATCACATCCCTACTTCTCCGCATAGTCACCGTTTCTCTCAATAGCAATGTTCTACCTTCGAATGAGAGCATGTATTCCTGTCCGGTAAAATTCTGTTGACTGTTCTTTGAGCCACTTCTTCACTACAGATTTCACTTCCTTGTCACTGGAATAATGTCTGCCTCTTAAACCCTCTTTTAATGGGACCGAAGAGATGATAGTCTGAAGGCGCTAAATCTGGTGAGTATGGAGGATGCGGTAAAGTTGTCCACCCGAATGAGGCGATTTTCTCCCTTGTCCTGATGCTTGTGCGTGGTTGGACATTGTCATGCAGAAGGAGGACATTGTCGATTGGCAAGTTGGGTGGTACTTGTTGGATTCTGGTTCTGAACCTCGTTAGGGTCTCAATGTAGGTCTTAGTTTTATTTAAATAAAAATTTACATGAAATAAATAAAATGGCATTACTTTTTGACTAACACTGACATTTTCGCGTTTTTTGAACTTCAAGGCATCCGTACGAACAAAATAGACAAACGTTAATAAAAAAAAAAAAAAAAGTTTGGACCTTGACACTAATGGGCACCCCAGCCCAAATCTGTTTTTGAAAGGAACTGAATTTTGCTTTTCACCGGTTGTCAGTAAACAAAACAGCCGGCCGATAAAAACCAGTAACATTTTTATTCTAAAATAGTTTCTGATTTTAATTTTTAAAAAAAATTAGTTATTTCACATTGTTGTTGTTAGAATATATGAAAAAATTAATTTTGCATTAAAGATAAAAACTAATATTGTTATTTATTTTTAAATAAAACTTAAAACGAAAGACATTTTTATTTATTTTCCATGTGCCTCTACGGACAGTTAATATTAAAAAGTATTTATTTAAAAAAGATTTTGCTAGGGTTAGGGTTAGGGGTTAGGGTTAAGAGTTATTATCATAACCTTATAATATACTTTTTATAGCTTTAACTATTCCCCTGTTAAACATGTCTAACGTTAAAAGTTTTATAATTAAAACAGAATTGCTATTTAATTAACAACAACATGAAATAAGTAAACAAAAAAGTTTTTAATATAAAAACGTGCCTTTCGTTTATAATTTTATAATTTAAAAAAAGTGCGTCTAGAAATTGTCTGTTAACAAACAACCGGATTTTAACGGTGGAAAGCAAAACATGTCCTTTTGAATCTAGGTCTCACCTGGGGTGCTTAATGGTGTCTTGGTCCGAAAGTTTAAACATAATTCTGCATGAAATTACCTTTAAAAACATGTCGCTACTTTACATACTTACGTGTGGGAGTAGGCACTTTTACTGCTTTTACTACTTAAGTTTATTTAATAAACACCGTGAAACTGTACAAGGAAAAACAAATAACATTTAATAAACGGATAACAGCGAATAGTTTTAAAAAGAAAATAGAAATCCTCAAAGAAATAGAAAATCCTCAAAGAAATGTGAAAGTGCTTACCGTTGTCGACTGTCCCCGACCAGTGGCGTAAAACTCGAAAGGATTGTCACTGACTTCCCCTTACCCTTTTCCGATTAGAGTTCATAGACTCTAATTATAATAATAATAGATTCTAACTTTAATATGTATACCGTAGGCATATAGGACGCGCGTTTTTACCAAAATTTTGGCTAAAAAAATTGCCCTGCGTCTTATACATCGTAGGTGAAGTTTGAGACCTCCCATAGCCCTAGGCTAATCTTCTCTATGATGCTCACTAACCCAGCCATACGCTCAGTACTTTTACCTACCCTAAACTCCATGCATCCTTATTTTATTGCTGGTATTGTTATAATCAAGCACAGCTAGACTGTCTTCAACAATATATGCTTAAATACACTAAACATTTTTTTTCCTCAATCTGACCTGCTGAAATGCGGGTGCGTCTTATATGCCCGTGCGTCTTATATGCCGTCAAATACGGTATATAAATAAGACATAATTAACTGGTCGGTTTAGCGGCAGTTACAGGCAGGATTAGATAGTTTTTAATACTGTCCCAATTTGATGGTATATGTTATAAAACCTTTTCTTAATAATGTGGGTAAAAATTGTCATTCATTCTGCAGACATCAGGGAATAGTTATAACCATTTCATTTTGAAGAAGTCAATCCTGTGAAAGAGTATCTCTTAGATCAACACATTATTGAGAAGGAAACTGGCGAGGGTTTGTCAAACCCTATACAAGTTCCGTGTTGGAAGCGCGTGGTGTAATGGTTAAAGTCATGGGAAATGGACTCGTCGACCCGAGTTCAAATCCTGAATGT
Organism: Doryteuthis pealeii; assembly: GCA_023376005.1. NCBI lineage: Eukaryota > Metazoa > Mollusca > Cephalopoda > Myopsida > Loliginidae > Doryteuthis > Doryteuthis pealeii. The sequence goes on along the minus strand of JALAJA010000217.1, from coordinate 67,889 downwards.
GGTAATTGCATTTCACTTAGCGCTAATACCCTTGGGAAAGGTATGAATCCTACTCTCCCTCCAGCTATGGATAAATAGTAGGGCAGACTGGAATCTTTAACCTTGGTTAGGCAACCAGTCTAGGAGAAGGAAAACTCTGAATTCAAACCTGTTAAAACTCCGCTTAAGAAATTGACCTTGTGTCACATCCTGCTCGTGCGGAGGGGTTGGTAAATATATATACAAGTTCAGTGTCTAAAATAAGACGAATAAGTTTCAGAAGGAATGCGTGTGTGTGTGTGTGTGTGTGTGAGAGAGAGAGAGAGAGAGAGAGAGAGAGAGAGAGAGAGAGAGAGAGAGAGAGAGAGAGAGAGAGAGAAATATGTAATAATTAATATCTAATATTCAGTTGTACCTTCATTGAGTGAGTTAACACCATATAAGCGACACCAAATATATATTTATATACACACATACAGGGGATAATTACAAAATGTTAACATACTTTTAATAGTAGCTATTGACTGGCAGAGCGCTTTACACACACACACACACACACACACACACACACACACACGCACGCACGCTCACACAATGTGTTTTAAAAGGGGTTTGTTTGTGGTGTGAAAGGGTTTGCTAAAACTTAATGTTTTTAGCGGTCTTAAGTAACACACACACACACACACACACACACACACACACACACACACACACACATATATATATATATATATATATATATATATATATATATATATATATGAAATTAAATGGAAATTAATCCGACAGTATGAATAAGATATAATGAAAAATAAAAGGATGTTTACAACTGAAATAGGCTCATCAGAAGAGAAAGTGTGCAAACCGTTTCGGGGCCTAATTCTCTTGACGGTTTTAAAAAGCAACACTCGGCCCATCCTCAACTAATATGAGGACCCTATTGCATTATAATGTATCAACCGCACGTGGGTCGGTCATCAACAAAAACAAGACGGGAAAAAGACCGTTAGTAAAAACAGAACGCTGCTAGTCAAACGTTGGAATTAATCAAAAAAATAAAATTGTGCTGTCTGCATTAAAAATAATATGAATTTTATTTAAAAATAAAATGAATTTTATTTAAAAATAAAATGAATCTCATTTTCAATTTTGAAAATAATCAGAAGCATTATAGTAATGAAGTAAGACTCAAAAAAGTCTGATGTAAAGTCATAGAAAAGTGTAAAATATGTATAAAAGGGTATATGGAATATCAAAATTATTGTAATACAATCCAACTGTAAAATAAGTAGAAACCGTCAAGAGAATTAAAACCGTCAAGAGAATTTGGCCCCGAAACGGTTTGCACACTTTCTCTTCTGATGAGCCTATTTCAGTTGTAAACATCGTTTGTTTTTTCATTATATCTTATTCATATATATATATATATATATATATATATATATATATATATATATATATATATATATATATATATATACGGTAACAAGTCATAAACACTAAACTTTTAGAGTTCTTTTGGGGTGAAGAATTCAGGTTGTAGACTAATTCGTTGTTGGGTCTGCTGCTATATTCGTTCACCCAAAGTTTGGGGGGGGGTAGTCTGTGTTGGTTGTTGTAGTTGTCAACGGTCTCTGCCGCTAATGATTTCGTTCCCTGCTAGTCTATTTGACTGCTGTTACTGTTCTCTCGGCAGGGACGTCTACCCTCTCCGAGTAGCTTTACTGTTCAGAGGAGGATAACCCATATTTTTCATGCAGGAAATATATAACAATAACAACACATGAATAAACAAGATACATAAGATAGAATTGTGTACATAAACATACATTCATAAAAGTCACTGACAAGATAATATAAAAGTACACATAATATAAAGGTACAGACATGAGACTAAGAATAGTCCATGCTGCATAAATCACTTACAGTGACAAGTAGCCAGCGTTGAGGGCCGAAGCCCCAACGAGAAGGGAATGACAATTGTCTAACTCATGTGGGTACCTAGGAGGAGAGGTAGAAAAGAGGAAGAGAAGTTTAAATTAGGCGCTTATATACCAAAGCCCCTGGTGGCCGGCACGCAAACCTAGTGGGAGAGAAAACTCTTCCAGGCAAAGGGAAGATAATCCCCATATAGATTTACGGTGAAATGAAAATGGCCGGCTAAAATATACGGTTTTCTCAAAGTGAAACAGACAAGGGGAGGTTACTCTCATTTATGTAGCCAATGTTCAGATTACCCAAGTTAATCCTGTACGATGTAGGGTCATGAAGAGATCATTAAGGAGGCCATAATCGAAAACGAAAAGATGATCGATATATAGTATGATTGGAAGAGTACGGTTTATGAGCATGTATCAGCCGGCAATACGGCAGTTGGTTCCGTGGTGTAGTGGTTATCACGTCTGCTTAACACGCAGAAGGTCGCGAGTTCAAACTCACCGGAACTTGTCTTTCATTTTATACTAAAATTTTAAGAGCTATTTAGTTGTCCTGATTTCGAAGATGATTCGACCAACAGATCTCGCCTTTTAAGTAGAAATTCTAATTTGAAATGTGAGAGTGAACGATTAAATAATGTCAAAATTGATGGATTAATCTGTTGCAATATCTGTGGGTTCCGTGGTGTAGTGGTTATCACGTCTGCTTAACACGCAGAAGGTCGCGAGTTCAAACTCACCGGAACTTGTCTTTCATTTTATACTAAAATTTTAAGAGCTATTTAGTTGTCCTGATTTCGAAGATGATTCGACCAACAGATCTCGCCTTTTAAGTAGAAATTCTAATTTGAAATGTGAGAGTGAACGATTAAATAATGTCAAAATTGATGGATTAATCTGTTGCAATATCTGTGGGTTCCGTGGTGTAGTGGTTATCACGTCTGCTTAACACGCAGAAGGTCGCGAGTTCGAAACTCACCGGAACCTGTCTTTCATTTTATACTAAAATTTTAAGAGCTATTTAGTTGTCCTGATTTCGAAGATGATTCGACCAACAGATCTCGCCTTTTAAGTAGAAATTCTAATTTGAAATGTGAGAGTGAACGATTAAATAATGTCAAAATTGATGGATTAATCTGTTGCAATATCTGTGGGTTCCGTGGTGTAGTGGTTATCACGTCTGCTTAACACGCAGAAGGTCGCGAGTTCAAACTCACCGGAACTTGTCTTTCATTTTATACTAAAATTTTAAGAGCTATTTAGTTGTCCTGATTTCGAAGATGATTCGACCAACAGATCTCGCCTTTTAAGTAGAAATTCTAATTTGAAATGTGAGAGTGAACGATTAAATAATGTCAAAATTGATGGATTAATCTGTTGCAATATCTGTGGGTTCCGTGGTGTAGTGGTTATCACGTCTGCTTAACACGCAGAAGGTCGCGAGTTCGAAATTCACCGGAACCTGTCTTTCATTTTATACTAAAATTTTAAGAGCTATTTAGTTGTCCTGATTTCGAAGATGATTCGACCAACAGATCTCGCCTTTTAAGTAGAAATTCTAATTTGAAATGTGAGAGTGAACGATTAAATAATGTCAAAATTGATAGATTAATCGTTAGCAAAATAACTGTGGGTTACTTAAAAGGCGAGATCTGTTGGACAAATCATCTTAGAAATCAGGACAACTAAATAGTTCTTAAAAATTTTAGTATAAAATGAAAACAGGTTCCGGCGAGTTTCGAACTCGCAACCTTCAGCGTGTTAAGCAGACGTGATAAGCACTACACCACGGAACCCACAGTTATTGCAACAGAAAATCCAACAATTTTGACATTATCTAATCGTTCACTCTCACATTTCAAATTAGAATTTCTACTTAAAAGACGAGATATGTTGGACGAATCATCTTAGAAATCAGGACAACTAAATAGCTCTGAAAATTTTAGTATAAAATGAAAAACAGGTTCCGGTGAGTTTCGAACCACGACCTTGTGCGAGTTAAGCAGACGTGATAACCACTACACCACGGAACCCACAGATATTGCAACAGATTAATCCATCAATTTTGACATTATTTAATCGTTCACTCTCACATTTCAAATTAGAATTTCTACTTAAAAGGCGACATCTGTTGGACGAATCATCTTAGAAATCAGGACAACTAAATAGCTCTGAAAATTTTAGTATAAAATGAAAAACAGGTTCCGGTGAGTTTCGAACCCACGACCTTGTGCGAGTTAAGCAGACGTGATAACCACTACACCACGGAACCCACAGATATTGCAACAGATTAATCCATCAATTTTGACATTATTTAATCGTTCACTCTCACATTTCAAATTAGAATTTCTACTTAAAAGGCGACATCTGTTGGACGAATCATCTTAGAAATCAGGACAACTAAATAGCTCTGAAAATTTTAGTATAAAATGAAAAACAGGTTCCGGTGAGTTTCGAACCCACGACCTTGTGCGAGTTAAGCAGACGTGATAACCACTACACCACGGAACCCACAGATATTGCAACAGATTAATCCATCAATTTTGACATTATTTAATCGTTCACTCTCACATTTCAAATTAGAATTTCCACAAAAAAGGTGACATCTGTTGGACGAATCATCTTAGAAATCAGGACAACTAAATAGCTCTGAAAATTTTAGTATAAAATGAAAAACAGGTTCCGGCGAGTTTCCAACTCGTGACATTCTGTGTGTTAACCAGACGTTATAACCACTACACCACGGAAACCACAGTTATGGCAAAAGATTAATCCATCAATT
>JALAJA010000217.1:50691-58191 GCA_023376005.1 Doryteuthis pealeii | reverse complement strand
TTGAAGCTGTCTCTTTGTACTGAGTTATTTGCGAATTTGCTGAACCTTTTCGGTTTAATTTCCAGATAACCTTTCTGAAAAATTATCTTTAATTTTGGATTATTTTTTTTTTTTTTGTACCATTGGTAAAACTGGTTACCTCTGGACCTGACCTCAGACTGATAGGTTCTGAAAATTATTGTAAAATTTTGTTATATTAAAGCATGTTTAGCTATAGTTTCCAGCTAAGTGACCAGGGTCCGAGATGAAAAAGATTCGCCTCTATAGTGTTCTTCCTTTCTCATCGTCCAGATCACGACTCTCATGACGCTGAACATAAACAGAGCAGAACATAAAGTTTCTCCGTGTCAAGCGACGTCTCTAGATTGCTTAATACTAGCCATGTGCAAATTCTCGTCTACTATATAAAAGGGTGATCACAGGAAATTCTTCTAAAAATCATATAAAATAAACTAACGATCCGATTCTAATAAAACTTTCTGTTTATGAAGTAATAAAAGATGAACTTTATTGTAAATAAATTTTTACTAAATTGAAAAGACTAATAATTTCTTTCGTTAGTTTTTGTTTCGCGTATTGATCCCCCCAACAAATATCTTTTTTTTTTTTTGCATATAAATAAATTTTACATTTTTATAAAGACAATATAATGACATAACATATATAAAAAAAGATAATTCGCTAATAAATCGGTTTTGGAAATAGGGCATCTTAAACATTGAAACTTAAAATCTCGTAAATAAGAAAAAATATGTACCTTTTTTTTTTCTTTTTTTTTTAATTGTTAGATTATTTTCAAAAGAATTTTATATTAAAAGTTCGTATTGTGTACATTTTTATTTTATTTTTCAGAGATTTTCAGAGATTTTCAAAATTTTATAAAATGTAAAATAAATACTTTTGTTTAATGCATAACAAAATCGTATTCATTAATCAAAGAAAATATTGTATAAAACATATCTCGCTAAAAATAATGACATAACATATGTCTATTCTTATTTTTATGAATTTTTGAAAATAATGTTTGAATTAAAAGTTGTTGTGAGAATGATTACGGAAGCCTGTAATGGAAAAAAAACGTATTTGTCATTTTCACTGGTGTGTTATGGGTAAACAAGTCAAAATACCCGACGCGTACACATTTATACTCTGTGACGTGAAAGAGAAACCAAACAGTGTTTGAAGAAATTTATTATTTTATTTGAAAACAAATAATTCTCCCGTGTATATACAGAAAGCAGATATTACTGTTCAGTCAAAATTCTGAAGGTAAATAAACTTTTTATTTTATTTTTTTGTTTCTTTATTTTGTGTATTGTATTTTACCAAAAAAAAAAGTTTCGCCGAAGAAGTAGACTCAATAATATTAAGAGTTAAATTGTGAGGCATCAAGGAAATGCTAAATTAGTAATTTGTTTTTTGCTTCAGAAAATTTTTTTATTCGTCTGCCCATCCATACGAAGAAAAAGTGCACACGTCAAGATCGGATAACTTGTCAACAAATGCGCGTTCTTGCGCGGACTTGAGCCGATTTACTTTAAAATGCAAAAATTTAGGTTTTATGTGAGAGAAATTTGTTTTTTCTTTTTTATAACCCATAAACTTGGAATTATTCTTTATATTAAACGTAAAAGAAAACAGTAAAAAGTTAATTTTCCAATTTTTATTGACGTTTTAAGATATTTTTTACAAGTAAACAAACTTTCAAAATGCCGACTGGTTTGCACATGCCTACTTAATACAGTCCGAACATCCGGGGAATAGGACTTTCCGCCCTGCGTGCGAACTATGTAGCCTTCAAGAAGTTTCAGAAGTGGTTTTACGACCGGGCAGGTAAAGAAGGCGTGTTCAAGCGACTCCTCCTCCCCCTTGCACCGAACGCAAACTGGCGGAGTAGCCAGACCCACCTTCTTCAACTTCTTTTCAACCCAGAGGGCGATTCGGATCTGTACTGGGGTGTTTTTGTGAGGGGATGATTTAGGAGTTGAAGTAGTGGAGGTTGTGGGTGTATGGCGGGGGTGAGTTTTTGATTGTTTTGGTGGGTGTGGGCAGCGGAGGAGGATGAGCTCCCTTGTGCCCAAGCACTGTCATTTTTTTTTGGGGGGGGGCATTGTGGTATCGTGAGATGGAGTGGCCTTAAATTTTAAGAGTTGCTCGAACTTCTCTCTCCCCGGACTAACGCACTTGGCCCTGGCCATTCCTGCGTACGACTGCGGGGTCTCTCTCCCACGGTGCCTGTTGGGTTTTCTACATGGACCTCTTTTCTTCCCGATGTCGTTTGGCGTAAAATGCCACGTATTCTAGGTACAAATGCAGAATTGAGTAAAAAATATAATATCATTACATCGCAATTAACTTATAAATAGCATTACATTACGGAAATTCCCGATGTAGATTAACACCAGCGTGTAAAAATTTTTCGGGTATTTCCGAGAAATCTAAAGAAAAGTAATGTTTTTTTATTCAAAAAATGCCACGTATGCAAGGTACAAATGTAGAATTGAGGGAAAAAGATAATATCACCTTTGAATTATGAAGTGGGTTACATTACGGAAATTCCCGATGTAGATTAACACCAGCGTCTAAAAAATGTTGTGTATTACCGGTTAATTTAAAGAAAAGTAAAGTTTTTTATTCATAAAATGCTACGTATTCATGGTACAAATGTAGAATAAAGTTAAAAAGATACAAAAAAAATAATAAATCGCATTTGACTCATAAATAGCATTACAATACGGAAATACTGATGTAGATTAACACCAGCGTCTCAGAATTCTCGTGTATTTCCGGGAAATTCCCGATGTAGATTGACGTAAAATTCCACGTATGCTAGGTAAAAATGCAGAATTGAGAGAAAATTACAATATCATTAAAATCGCATTACATTACGGAAATTCCCGATGTAGATTGATACAAGCGTCTCAAATTTTTCGTGTGTTTCCATGAAATCTAAAGAAACTTAATGTTTTTATACGTGAAATGCCACCTATTCAAGGTACAAATGTTGACCTGGGATAAAAAAACAAAATGATACCATTATATTTGCATTTGATTATAATTAGCATTACATTACGGAAATTCCCGATGTAGATTAACCCCAGCGTCTAGAAATATTCGGGTATTTCCGGGAAATCTAAAGAAAAGTAATGTTTCTTATACAGAAAATGCCACGTTGGGAAGGTACAAATGTAGATTGACGTAAAATATTACGTATGCTAGGTACAAAGGCAGAATTGAGTGAAAATGATAATATCATTACAATCGCATTTCACTTATAAATAGTATTAAATTACGGAAATTCACGATGTAGATTAACACCAGCGTCTAAAACATTTCGGGTATTTCCGGGAAATCTAAATAAAAGTAATGTTTTTTATACTTAAAATGCCTCTTATTCAAGATACAAATGTAGAATAAATTTAAAAGATAATATCATTACAATCGTATTTGACTTATAAATAGCGTTACATTACGGAAATGCCCGATGTAGGAAAACACCAGAGTATCAAAGTTTTCGGTTATTTCCGGGAAATCTAAAGAAAAGTAATGTTTTTCATACGTAAAATGCCACGTAGGCAAACGTACAAATATAGAATTGAGTGAAAACGGTGATATCATTACATTCACATTTGATTCATGAATAGCATTAAATTACGGAAATTTCCGATGTAGTTGACTTAAAATATTACGTATGCTAGGTACAAAGGCAGAATTGAGTGAAAATGATAATATCATTAAAATCGTATTTGACTTATAAGTTACATTACATTACGGAAATGTCCGATGTAGACTAACACCAGAGTTTTTAGGAGTGGTGGTGTATGACGGGGTGTGTTTTATGTTTTTGTTGGGTGTGGGAAGCGGAAGAGGATGAGCTCCCTTGTGCCCAAGCACTGTCATTTTGTGGGGTGGCATTGGTGGTGTCCTGAGATGGTGTGCGTGGTCTCAAAGTTTTTGCTGAAATGGGAGGGGTGGAGCGGGGACATTCTGAAGAAGTTGGGGAGGTGGTAGATTTCTCCTTCGATCTGTCCAGATATACCGTCTATTTTAATAACTTCTGGAATTTTCCTTTTCCCGGATTGACGCACTTGGCACTGGCCATTCCGGCATACGACCGTAGGGTCTCTCCTACGGTGCCCGTTGGGCTTTCTACATGGGACTGAGGTAGCGCAGGCTGGACCTTCCTCCCACTTTTTCCCACTGTCAGCCCCCTCCCTCGTCATTCCCTGTTGTCCGCAACGAGGAAGTCTTAGGGGAAGGGGGGTTTGTTGTTCCACCCCGACGTTCTCGGATGCCGTGGTCCTGACATCGTGCTCGGCTTCTAAAGCCTCTTTTCTTTCCGGTGACTTTGGAAGTGGGAGAGAATCCCGATTTTTTGGAGGTCGCACTCTCGGGAGCCTTTTTTCCCGGGTAGTTGGAAGACAAATGACCAATTTTGTTGCAATTCCAACATGCGGGTTTCCTTCCGGTCACAATCACGGATAGTCTGCACCCCTCCAAGTCCAGCCAGTTGGGAATGGAGTCGAACGCTTTCTTCTCTAACATGATGTCGAAATTCCACTCCCCCACCCGCACCGCATACCGTCATGTCTGGCGGCTTTAAGGTCACCATACTTCAAAAAGTAGTCAGTCAGGTTCGCATCTATGAGGTTGCTAAGCAACTCATATACCGTTACCGTGGTCTTCCATCGTCCTAGATATTCGACTCTCAAGATCATCCCTTTCAAATCGAGATGAGTCTTGAGTAGTTTTAATCCCAATTCATTTATAAATAGCATTATATTACGGAAATACACGATGTAGGGTCACAACAGCATCTCAAGATTTTTTTATACGTAAAGTGCCAGTACAAATGCAGAATTGAGAGAAAATGATAATATCATTACAATTTATCAATAAATTATAAATAGCATTAAATTACGGAAATTCCCGATGTAGATTAACACCAGCGTCTAGAGATTTTCGGGTTTTTCCGGGAAATCTAAAGAAAAGTAATGTTTTTCATACTTAAAATGCCACGTAGGCAAGGTACAAATATAGAATTGAGTGAAAAGAAATTGTCGGGTATTTCCGGGAAATCTAAAAAAATACTTGAAAATTTTTAGACGCTGGGGTTAATCTACATTGGGAATTTCGTAATTTAATGCTTTTTATAGGTCAAATTCGATTGTAATGATAAAGTGCCAGTACAAATGCAGAATTGAGAGAAAATGATAATATCATTACAATCGAATTTGACCTATAAAAAGCATTAAATTACGAAATTCCCGATGTAGATTAACCCCAGCGTCTAAAAATTTTCAAGTATTTCTTTAGATTTCCCGGAAATACCCGACAATTTCTTGACGCTTGGGTTAATCTACACCGGGCATTTCCGTAATTTAATACTGTTTATACATCAAATGCGATTTTAATGAAATTATCATTTTCACTCAATTCTATATTTCTACCTTGCCTACGTGGCATTTTAAGTATGAAAAACATTACTTTTCTTTAGATTTCCCGGATAAACCCGAAAATCTTTAGACGCTAGGGTTAATCTACATCGGGCATTTCCGTAATTTAATACTGTTTATACGTCAAATGCGATTCTAATGAAATTATCATTTTCACTAAATTCTATATTTCTACCTTGCCTACGTGGCATTTTAAGTATGAAATACATTACTTTTCTTTAGATTTCCCGGAAATACCCGACAATTTCTTGACGCTGGGGTTAATTTACATTGGGCATTTCCGTAATTTAATGCTGTTTATACGTCAAATGCGATTCTAAGGAAATTATCATTTTCATTCAATTCTATATTTGTACCTTGCCTACGTGGCATTTTAAGTATGAAAAACATTACTTTTCTTTAGATTTCCCGGAAATACCCGACTATTTCTTGACGCTCGGGTTAATCTACATCGGGCATTTCCGTAATTTAATACTGTTTATACGTCAAATGCGATTTTAATGAAATTATCATTTCACTCAATTCTATATTTGTACCTTGCCTACATGGCATTTTAAGTATGAAATACATTACTTTTCTTTAGATTTTCCGGAAATACACGACAATTTCTTGACGCTGGGGTTAATCTACATTGGGCATTTCCGTAATTTAATACTGTTTATACGTCAAATGCGATTTTAATGAAATTATCATTTCACTCAATTCTATATTTGTACCTTGCCTACGTGGCATTTTAAGTATGAAAAACATTACTTTTCTTTAGATTTTCCGGAAATACACGACAATTTCTTGACGCTCGGGTTAATCTACATTGGGCATTTCCGTAATTTAATACTGTTATACGTCAAATGCGATTTTAATGAAATTATCATTTTCACTCAATTCTATATTTGTACCTTGCCTAAGTGGCATTTTAAGTATGAAAAACATTACTTTTCTTTAGATTTTCCGGAAATACCGACAATTTCTTGACGCTGGGGTTAATCTACATCGGGCATTTCCGTAATTTAATACTGTTTATACGTCAAATGCGATTTTAATGAAATTATCATTTTCACTCAATTCTATATTTGTACCTTGCCTAAGTGGCATTTTAAGTATGAAAAACATTACTTTTCTTTAGATTTCCGGAAATACCCGACAATTTCTTGACGCTGGGTTAATCTACATCGGGCATTTCCGTAATTTAATACTGTTTATACGTCAAATGCGATTTTAATGAAATTATCATTTTCACTCAATTCTATATTTGTACCTTGCCTAAGTGGCATTTTAAGTATGAAAAACATTACTTTTCTTTAGATTTCCGGAAATACCCGACAATTTCTTGACGCTGGGTTAATCTACATCGGGCATTTCCGTAACTTAATACTGTTTATACGTCAAATGCGATTTTAATGAAATTATCATTTTCACTCAATTCTATATTTGTACCTTGCCTAAGTGGCATTTTAAGTATGAAAAACATTACTTTTCTTTAGATTTTCCGGAATAACACGACAATTTCTTGACGCTGGGGTTAATCTACATCGGGCATTTCCGTAATTTTAATACTGTTTATACGTCAAATGCGATTTTAATGAAATTATCATTTCACTCAATTCTATATTTGTACCTTGCCTACGTGGCATTTTAAGTATGAAATACATTACTTTTCTTTAGATTTCCCGAAATACACGACAATTTCTTGACGCTGGGTTAATCTACATCGGGGCATTTCCGTAATTTAATACTGTTTATACGTCAAATGCGATTTTAATGAAATTATCATTTTCACTCAATTCTATATTTGTACCTTGCCTACGTGGCATTTTAAGTATGAAAAACATTACTTTTCTTTAGATTTTCCGGAAATAACCGACAATTTCTTGACGCTCGGGGTTAATCTACATCGGGCATTTCCGTAATTTAATACTGTTTATACGTCAAATGCGATTTTAATGAAATTATATTTTCACTCAATTCTATATTTGTACCTTGCCTACGTGTAAGGGCCATTTTAAGTAGAAACATTACTTTCTTTAGATTTTCCGGATCTCTCTCT
>JALAJA010000217.1:32500-50647 GCA_023376005.1 Doryteuthis pealeii | reverse complement strand
CCACGTAGGCAAGGTACAAATATAGAATTGAGTGAAAATGATAATTTCATTGAAATCGAAATTGACTTATAAACAGTATTAAATTACGGAAATGCCCGATGTAGATTAACCCAGCGTCAAGAAATTGTCGGGTATTTCCGGGAAATCTAAAGAAAAGTAATGTTTTCATACTTAAAATGCCACGTAGGCAAGGTACAAATATAGAATTGAGTGAAAATGATAATTTCATAAAATCGCATTGACGTATAAACAGTATTAAGTACGGAAATGCCCGATGTAGATTAACCCAGCGTCAAGAAATTGTCGGGTATTTCCGGGAAATCTAAAGAAAAGTAATGTTTTTCATACTTAAAATGCCACGTAGGCAAGGTACAAATATAGAATTGAGTGAAAATGATATTCATTGAAATCGAAATTGACTTATAAACAGGATTAAATTACGGAAATGCCCGATGTAGATTAACCCCAGCGTCAAGAAATTGTCGGGTATTTCGGGAATCTAAAGAAAAGTAATGTTTTCATACTTAAAATGCCACGTAGGCAAGGTACAAATATAGATTGAGTGAAAATGATAATTTCATTAAAATCGAATTGACTTATAAACAGTATTAAATTACGGAAATGCCCGATGTAGATTAACCCAGCGTCAAGAAATTGTCGGTATTTCCGGAAATCTAAAGAAAAGTAATGTTTTTCATACTTAAAATGCCACGTAGGCAAGGTACAATATAGAATTGAGTGAAAATGATAATTTCATTAAAATCGCATTTGACGTATAAACAGTATTAAATTACGGAAATGCCCGATGTAGATTAACCCCAGCGTCAAGAAATTGTCGGGTATTTCCGGAAATCTAAAGAAAAGTAATGTTTTTCATACTTAAAATGCCACGTAGGCAAGGTACAAATAAGTAATTGAGTGAAAATGATATTTCATTGAAATCGAATTGACGTATAAACAGTATTAAATTAAGAAATGCCCGATGTAGATTAACCCCAGCGTCAAGAAATTGTCGGTATTTCCGGGAAATCTAAGAAAAGTAATGTTTTTCATACTTAAAATGCCACGTAGGCAAGGTACAAATATAGAATTGAGTGAAAATGATAATTTCATTAAATCGATTTGACTATAAACAGTATTAAATTACGGAAATGCCCGATGTAGATTAACCCCAGCGTCAAGAAATTGTCGGTATTTCCGGAAATCTAAAGAAAAGTAATGTTTTTCATACTTAAAATGCCACGTAGGCAAGGTACAAATATAGAATTGAGTGAAAATGATAATTTCATTAAAATGCATTTGACGTATAAACAGTATTAAGTTACGGAAATGCCCGATGTAGATTAACCCAGCGTCAAGAAATTGTCGGGTATTTCCGGGAAATCAAAGAAACTAAAGGAAAAGTAATGTTTTTCATACTTAAAATGCCACGTAGGCAAGGTACAAATATAGAATTGAGTGAAAATGATGATTTCATTGAAATCGAAATTGACTTATAAACAGTATTAAATTACGGAAATGCCCGATGTAGATTAACCCCAGCGTCAAGAAATTGTCGGGTATTTCCGGGAAATCTAAAGAAAAGTAATGTTTTTCATACTTAAAATGCCACGTAGGCAAGGTACAAATATAGAATTGAGTGAAAATGATAATTTCATTAAAATCGCATTTGACGTATAAACAGTATTAAGTTACGGAAATGCCCGATGTAGATTAACCCCAGCGTCAAGAAATTGTCGGGTATTTCCGGGAAATCTAAAGAAAAGTAATGTTTTTCATACTTAAAATGCCACGTAGGCAAGGTACAAATATAGAATTGAGTGAAAATGATAATTTCATTAAAATCGCAATTGACGTATAAACAGTATTAAGTTACGGAAATGCCGATGTAGATTAACCCCAGCGTCAAGAAATTGTCGGGTATTTCCGGGAAATCTAAAGAAAAGTAATGTTTTTCATACTTAAAATGCCACGTAGGCAAGGTACAAATATAGAATTGAGTGAAAATGATGATTTCATTGAAATCGAAATTGACTTATAAACAGTATTAAATTACGGAAATGCCCGATGTAGATTAACCCCAGCGTCAAGAAATTGTCGGGTATTTCCGGGAAATCTAAAGAAAAATAATGTTTTTCATACTTAAAATGCCACGTAGGCAAGGTACAAATATAGAATTGAGTGAAAATGATGATTTCATTGAAATCGAAATTGACTTATAAACAGTATTAAGTTACGGAAATGCCCGATGTAGATTAACCCCAGCGTCAAGAAATTGTCGGGTATTTCCGGGAAATCTAAAGAAAAGTAATGTTTTTCATACTTAAAATGCCACGTAGGCAAGGTACAAATATAGAATTGAGTGAAAATGATAATTTCATTGAAATCGAAATTGACTTATAAACAGTATTAAGTTACGGAAATGCCCGATGTAGATTAACCCCAGCGTCAAGAAATTGTCGGGTATTTCCGGGAAATCTAAAGAAAAGTAATGTTTTTCATACTTAAAATGCCACGTAGGCAAGGTACAAATATAGAATTGAGTGAAAATGATAATTTCATTAAAATCGCATTTGACGTATAAACAGTATTAAGTTACGGAAATGCCCGATGTAGATTAACCCAGCGTCAAGAAATTGTCGGGTATTTCCGGGAAATCTAAAGAAAAGTAATGTTTTTCATACTTAAAATGCCACGTAGGCAAGGTACAAATATAGAATTGAGTGAAAATGATAATTTCATTAAAATTGCATTTGACGTACAAACAGTATTAAGTTACGGAAATACCCGATGTAGATTAACCCCAGCGTCAAGAAATTGTCGGGTATTTCCGGGAAATCTAAAGAAAAGTAATGTTTTTCATACTTCAAATGCCACGTAGGAAAGGTACAAATATAGAATTGAGTGAAAATGATAATTTCAAAAAATCGCATTTGACGTATAAACAGTATTAAGTTACGGAAATGCCCGATGTAGATTAACCCCAGCGTCAAGAAATTGTCGGGTATTTCCGGGAAATCTAAAGAAAAGTAATGTTTTTCATACTTAAAATGCCACGTAGGCAAGGTAGAAATATAGAATTGAGTGAAAATGATAATTTCATTAAAATTGCATTTGACGTACAAACAGTATTAAGTTACGTAAATACCCGATGTAGATTAACCCAGCGTCAAGAAATTGTCGGGTATTTCCGGGAAATCTAAAGAAAAGTAATGTTTTTCATACTTAAAATGCCACGTAGGCAAGGTACAAATATAGAATTGAGTGAAAATGATAATTTCATTAAAATCGCATTTGACGTATAAACAGTATTAAGTTACGGAAATGCCCGATGTAGATTAACCCCAGCGTCAAGAAATTGTCGGGTATTTCCGGGAAATCTAAAGAAAAGTAATGTTTTTCATACTTAAAATGCCACGTAGGCAAGGTACAAATATAGAATTGAGTGAAAATGATGATTTCATTGAAATCGAAATTGACTTTTAAACAGTATTAAGTTACGGAAATGCCCGATGTAGATTAACCCCAACGTCAAGAAATTGTCGGGTATTTCCGGGAAATCTAAAGAAAAGTAATGTTTTTCATACATAAAGTGCCACGTAGGCAAGGTACAAATATAGAATTTACTTTTCTTTAGATTTCCCGGAAATACCTGACAATTTCTTGACGCTGGGGTTAATCTACATCGGGCATTTCCGAAATTTAATACTGTTTATACGTCAAATGCAATTTTAATGAAATTATCATTTACACTCAATTCTATATTTCTACGTTGCCTACGTGGCATTTTAAGTATGAAAAACATTACTTTTCTTTAGATTTCCCGGAAATACCCGACAATTTCTTGACGCTGGTGTTAATATACATCGGGCATTTCCGTAACTTAATACTGTTTATACGTCAAATGCGATTTTAATGAAATCATCATTTTCACTCAATTCTATATTTTTACCTTGCCTACGTGGAATTTTAAGTATGAAAAACATTACTTTTCTTTAGATTTCCCGGAAACTCCCGACAATTTCTTGACGTTGGGGTTAATCTACATCGGGCATTTCCGTAACTTAATACTGTTTATACGTCAAATGTAATTCTAATGAAATTATCATTTTCACTCAATTCTATATTTCTACCTTGCCTACGTGGCATTTTAAGTATGAAAAACATTACTTTTCTTTAGATTTCCCGGAAATACCGACAATTTCTTGACGCTGGGGTTAATCTACATCGGGCATTTCCGTAACTTAATACTGTTTATACGTCAAATGCGATTTTAATGAAATTATCATTTTCACTCAATTCTATATTTCTACCTTGCCTACGTGGCATTTTAAGTATGAAAAACATTACTTTTCTTTAGAATTCCCGAAAAAACCCGAAAATCTTTAGACGCTGGGTTTAATCTACATCCGGCATTTCCGTAATTTAATACTGTTTATACATCAAATGCAATTTCAATGAAATTATCATTTTCACTCAATTCTATATTTCTACTTTGCCAACGTGGCATTTTAAGTATGAAAAATATTACTCTTTTTTAGATTTCCCGGAAACTCCCGACAATTTCTTGTCGCTGGGGTTAATCTACATCGGGGATTTCCGTATCTTAATACTGTTTATACGTCAAATGTAATTTTAATGAAATTATCATTTTCACTCAATTCTATATTTGTACCTTGCCTACGTGGCATTTTAAGTATGGAAAACATTACTTTTCTTTAGATTTCCCGGAAATACCCGACAATTTCTTGACGCCGGGGTTAATTTACATCGGGCATTTCCGTAACTTAATACTGTTTATACGTCAAATGCGATTTTAATGAAATTATCATTTTCACTCAATTCCTATTTTTACCTTGCCTACGTGGCATTTTAAGTACGAAAAACATTACTTTTTTTTAGATTTCCCGGAAACTCCCGACAATTTCTTGACACCGGGGTTAATTTACATCGGGCATTTCCGTAACTTAATACTGTTTATACGTCAAATGCGATTTTAATGAAATTATCATTTTACTCAATTCTATATTTGTACCTTGCCTACGTGGCATTTTAAGTATGAAAAACATTACTTTTCTTCAGAATTCCCGGAAATACCCGACAATTTTTTGACGCTTGGGTTAATCTACATCTGGCATTTCCGTAATTTAATACTGTTTATACATCAAATGCGATTCTAAGGAAATTATCATTTTCATTTAATTCTATATTCTACCTTGCCTACATCGCATTTTAAGTATGAAAAAGATTATTTTCTTTAGATTTCCCGGAAATACCCGACAATTTCTTGACGCTGGGGTTAATCTACATCGGGCATTTCCGTAACTTAAGACTGTTTATACGTCAAATGCGATTTTAATGAAATTATCATTTTCACTCAATTCTATATTTCTACCTTGCCTACGTGGCATTTTAAGTATGAAAAACTTTTCTTTTCTTTAGAATTCCCGGAAAAACCCGAAAATCTTTAGACGCTGGGTTAATCTACATCCGGCATTTCCGTAATTTAATACTGTTTATACATCAAATGCAATTTCAATGAAATTATCATTTTCACTCAATTCTATATTTCTACCTTGCCAACGTGGCATTTTAAGTATGAAAAATATTCCTTTTTTTTAGATTTCCCGGAAACTCCCGACAATTTCTTGTCGCTGGGGTTAATCTACATCGGGCATTTCCGTATCTTAATACTGTTTATACGTCAAATGTAATTTTAATGAAATTATCATTTTCACTCAATTCTATATTTGTACCTTGCCTACGTGGCATTTTAAGTACGAAAAACATTACTTTTCTTTAGATTTCCCGGAAACTCCCGACAATTTCTTGACGCCGGGGTTAATTTACATCGGGCATTTCCGTAACTTAATACTGTTTATACGTCAAATGCGATTTTAATGAAATTATCATTTTCACTCAATTCTCTATTTTTACCTTGCCTACGTGGAATTTTAAGTACGAAAAACATTACTTTTCTTTAGATTTCCCGGAAACTCCGACAATTTCTTGACGCCGGGGTTAATTTACATCGGGCATTTCCGTAACTTAATACTGTTTATACGTCAAATGCGATTTTAATGAAATTATCATTTTCACTCAATTCTATATTTGTACCTTGCCTACGTGGCATTTTAAGTATGAAAAACATTACTTTTCTTCAGAATTCCCGGAAATACCCGACAATTTTTTGACGCTTGGGTTAATCTACATCGGGCATTTCCGTAATTTAATACTGTTTATACATCAAATGCGATTCTAAGGAAATTATCATTTTCATTTAATTCTATATTTCTACCTTGCCTACATCGCATTTTAAGTATGAAAAAGATTATTTTCTTTAGAATTCCCGGAAATACCCGACAATTTCTTGACGCTGGGGTTAATCTACATCGGGCATTTCCGTAACTTAAGACTGTTTCTACGTCAAATGCGATTCTAATGAAATTATCATTGTCACTCAATTCTATATTTCTACCTTGCCAACGTCGCATTTTAAGTATGAAAAATATTACTTTTTTTTAGGTTTCCCGGAAACTCCCGACAATTTCTTGACGCCGGGGTTAATTTACATCGGGCATTTCCGTAACTTAATACTGTTTATACGTCAAATGCGATTTTAATGAAATTATCATTTTCACTCAATTCTATATTTGTACCTTGCCTACGTGGCATTTTAAGTATGAAAAACATTACTTTTCTTTAGATTTCCCGAAAAAAACCCGAAAATCTTTAGACGCTGGGGTTAATCTACATCGGGCATTTCCGTAACTTAATACTGTTTCTACGTCAAATGCGATTTTAATGAAATTATCATTCTCACTCAATTCTATATTTTTACCTTGCCTACGTGGCATTTTAAGTATGAAAAACATTACTTTTCTTTAGATTTCCCGGAAATACCCGAACATCTTTAGATGCTGGGGTTAATTTACATTTGGAATTTCGTAATTTAATGCTTTTTATAGGTCAAATTCGATTTTAATGATATTATCATTTTCTCTCAATTCTGCATTTGTACTGGCACTTTACGTATAAAAAAATCTTGAGATGCTGTTGTGACCCTACATCGTGTATTTCCGTAATATAATTCTATTTATAAATGAATTGGGATTAAAACTACTCAAGACTCATCTCGATTTGAAAGGGATGATCTTGAGAGTCGAATATCTAGCACGATGCAAGACCACGGTAACGGTATATGAGTTGCTTAGCAACCTCATAGATGCGAACCTAACTGGCTACTTTTTGAATTATGGTGACCTTGAAGCTGCCAGACATGACGGTATGCGGTGAGGGGGGGAGTGGAATTTCGACATCATGTTAGAGAAGAAAGCGTTCGACTCCATTCCCAACTGGGGAGAAGACTATCCGTGATTGTGACCGGAAGGAAGCCCGCGTGTTGGAATTGCAACAAAATTGGTCATTTGTCTTCCAACTGCCCGGGAAAAAAGGCTCCCGAGAGTGCGACCTCCAAAAATTCGGGATTCTCTCCCACTTCCAAAGTCACCGGAAAGAAAAGAGGCTTTAGAAGCCGAGCACGATGTCAGGACCACGGTATCCGAAAAGGTCGGGGAAATTTGATAGGCAAAGAGTTGAATATTCTCATAGATACTTCAACAGGTGTTGTTACATCAACCAGATACCTCAACTTTTGTTTTGCCATTTTTGTTTCCGGATGTAAAGAGAGGGATCATTTTGGTATTATAACCAAGTGGTAAACTGGTCCCCCATTTCTTGATCACATTAGATTCTATTCATTTCTATTATTGAGTATACCTTAACTATTTCCCTATTTTAAACCGCTCACAGCAGCTCTCCCACCACACCCTAGCAAAGTACAAAAACTAATGGTTAGTTCATTATAATTAAGCAGAGGGACTCCGATTACAATGATAATGGGACTTTATTCGAATAGAATGAGTTCTGAGGTGAATAGATAGGGAACTTAGAAATATCCTATCATACAGGTAAAAAATACAAAGAAAATTTGCCTCGGAGTGGGGGATTTGGTAGGCAAAGAGTTAAATAACTAAACTTAAGTGTCTATTTTTTTTTATTTTATCTCATTTTTTTCTTTTTTCATTTTTTCAACAAGGGATTTGATGAAGTTTTTCAGAAAAGAAACCAACTCCATTTCTAGTCAGATAGTAAAAAAAAATGACAAGGGGTGGGAGACTGACACTGGGAAAAAGTGGGAGAAAAGTCCAGCCAGCGCTACCTCAGTCCCATGTAGAAAGCCCAACAGGCACCGTGGAAGAGAGACCCCGCAGTCGTACGCAGGAATGGCCAGGGCTGAGTGCGTTAGTCCGGGGAGAGAGAAGTTCGAGCAACTTTTAAAATTTAAGGCCAGCCTGGACAATGCCAAGAGATCAGACAACACCACCCCCACATCAACTATTACTACTTCTTCAGGATGTCCCCGCTCCACCCCTCCCATTTCACCAAAAATATTAAAACCCCCACTCCATCTCACAATACCACAATGCCCTCCCCCCCCAAAAAAAAAATGACAGTGCTTGGGCACAAGGGAGCTCATCCTACTCCGCTGCCCACACCCACCAAAAAAACCAAAAACTCACCCCGCCATACACCCACAACCTCCACTACTTCCACTCCTAAATCATCCCCTCACAAAAACACCCCAGTACAGATCCGAATCGCCCTCTGGGTTGAAAAGAAGCTGAGGAAGTTGGGTCTGGCTACTCCGCCAGTTTGCGTTCGGTGCAAGGGGGAGGAGGAGTCGCTTGAGCGCGCCTTCTTTACCTGCCCGGTCGTAAAACCACTTCTGAAAATTCTTGAAGGCTACATGGTTCGCACGCAGGGCAGAAAGTCCTATTCCCGGGATTTTCGGACTGTATTAAGCAATCTAGAGACGTCGCTTGACACGGCGAAACTTTATGTTCTGCTCTGTTTATGTTCAGCGTCATGAGAGTCGTGATCTGGACGACGAGAAATGAAGAACACTATAGAGGCGAATCTTTTTCATCTCGGACCCTGGTCACTTAGCTGGAAACTATAGCTAAACATGCTTTAATATAACAAAATTTTACTATAATTTTCAGACCCTATCAGTCTGAGGTCAGGTCCAGAGGTAACCAGTTTTACCAATGGTACAAAAAAAAATAATAATAATCCAAAATTAAAGGTAATTTTTCAGAAAGGTTATCTGGAAATTAAACCGAAAAGGTTCAGCAAATTCGCTAATAACTCAGTACAAAGAGACAGCTTCAAATTGCTTCTTTTCTCTTTGCAAAAAATCTTATTACAATGGAGATTGTGTGTTTTTCTGTCTGTAACCGAAACTATATTCCTACTCAAGTCACAATTCTCTTAGTTATTGACATCACATTCTCCATGATTTTATTTTTATCTAAACCTCAATTATTAATAAAATTGTCTTACATTATTAATACTATGTCTACATACTGAAAACATGCAATTATATTTATATATACAACAAAATAGCAGTTTACAGTGTGAACGGGAAGGTTAATTTGCATATTAATAATAAAAAATCGAATTTAATAAATATGTGCTTAATATTATTGATTTCTAACTGTTTGGTTTTATTTTAATGAATATAAGCAAACATCTCTTCAATGAATCTTAAAAGAAATCCATTAACAAGAACAAATAACTGTAATTTTATTCTTTACTTCCTCTTTTAACTAAATACTTAAATTAGAAAAAATAACAATGAAAGACGAGAGTGATGGAAGAGTAAGTTTCAGTTGTTCCATTTTTTATTATACTCCTCTGTTTCAAATCTTTTTATCTGTGTTCTTATTTAGTTTCATTAGCCTTTCTAATCTAATACAATATTTTATTACATTAAAACTTAAATACTTGCACCCGGAGGGTGCATATATTTGCTAGTTCAAATAAAATAATAAAATAAACGGCCTTTAATATTATCTTCTCTCTTACACGAAAAGAAACTGCTAATACACTGCTTCAAACTTTTCTCTTGCTTCAGGAGAAAAGGAATACAATACTCATAGAAATACAAAAATAACTAATAAATTTCAAATATGCCAAGCAAATTCACGAGGCCATTTTCATAGTGTCTTAAGGAAAAAAAGGCTTAAAGGCTTTCCGTAAATTGTTCAACAAAATACGGTAAATTTACCTAAACTATCTGCAGAGTATAGTTTCTTCAGAGTATAGTTTCTTTGTAGAATGGTAAAAAAAAGGCAGGTGATTAAATCTTTCTTAATTCACCATTTGGTTAACAATTCATTCCACAAAAGAAACCCAGGGAAAGAATACACCCAACAGAATTCTAAGATAAAGTAAATTAATTCAAATTACCAAAAAGAATTCGCAAACTGCAATAGTTAAATAATATAGTTAAAAAATTCCCGTTTAGCAAAACAAAAGAATTGCAGAATGCGAGACAAAATATAAGCATTCAATTGCCTTAATACAATAATTAAGGAATTGACATTCCACAAAGATAGTCAATTTCACTTAACTAGAATAAAATTCCAACATGGCGACTAATGGCAGCGTCAGCGTCAGCCCAAAAGGGGCCTTGCTGTCACGTATTTCGCTAACAGACTGTGTAGTACAAAACTTTTTACAAGCACCAGATCAAAATTAAAATCCGGTCTGAGAGGAGGAGACTCTCTTCATTGGAGTTCGGCAAAAGATGGGTGAAATTGGCGCGAATGTGTCACGTGGACCGTGTCGACCTCTCTTTCGTGCTAGTTGACCTGTTTTGTTCAATATTGATTAACTTAGCTAGAGAATGTAAGCTCATTGTCCTCTTTTTATTTATTTCTTTAGTCCCCATGATTTTTCGTTTTTGCTTTCCCCACCCCCATTAGATGACAGAAATTCAAGTTTTTTCCGGCTGCTTGAGGAGACGTTTTTATTTTATTTTTAATTTTTAGTTTTTTCGTTTTTACTCTAAGCAATTTTTTTTTTAACCAGTGAACTAGTTTGTCTGCCATAAATATTAAGTAAAGCGGGGGTGGGGGGCTTACTAACAATCATTTTATTTTTACAAAATGTTTTTTTTCTCATTCATCTTTTCGTTGGGGTTTTAAATTGTACATATATAAAATCTCCCCCCCCCTCAATATGTAAATATTGGTTAGGTGTAGGATTTTCATAGAGTGAATGGAATGTTTTGGTGACTGTGGTGCGAATTGGTTTTATGGTGAATGGAAAATTGTCGAATGAATCGGGTCACGAATGAGAATAGTTAAGTTAAAAAGATAGAATAGTGAAGACCAGTCTCTTACTCCACCCCCCTCACCCCCTTTAGGCCTTATATATATATATATATATATATATATATATATATACCTTGTATTTATATACATTGTATATATATATATACCTTGATATATATATATATATATATATATATATATATATATATATATATATATATATATATATATATATATATATATATATATATACCTTGTATATATATATATATATATATATACCTTGTATATGTATATATATATATATATATATATATATATATATATATATATATATATATATATATATATATATATATATATATATATATATATACCTATATATATATATATATATATATATATATATATATATATATATATACTATATATATATATATATATATATATATATATATATATATATATATATATATATATATAAAAGTAATTGGTAATTTGCTTGAAGCATTGTTAAGTATGTTATAAAATAATAAAATTCGAAGGCAATACAATGCGTAAAAAATAAAGACAAAAAGATGTTTTATATGTCTAATCGATTTCAAAGCAAAGCTTTATCATCAGAGTTTAATTTCCCTAGCACTTCTAGATTTTAGAATAAGAATATCACCTACAGGCAAAATTTACACTTGCTTCTACAAAAAAAACACCACTAAGGATCTCTTTGTACACTTCAAATCAGCTCTTCCACTCAGTTCCAAGACAAGTTACATCACAAATGAAATTAATAGAATACACAATAGATGTAGTGAAGAAACAGACAGAATCACTCGCACTGCACACTTTATGAACACCCTCAAAAACAATGGCTACCCAACTTCATATATACGCCATTTAAATAACAGAAAAACACGGACACTACACACACACTCTAACACCTGTTTCCTGAAACTACCACATTTCAGTGAAGCAATCACTAAATAAATACGCAAGGCTATTCATAGAGAGGGACTAGATATCCAACTAGCCCACTCTGGACTCTCACTACGCCAACATCTAACAATAAAACATAGAAATGTTATTACACCATGCACACTAACCAACTGCCCAATAAAAGACCCTAACTTATGCCACAAGACCTATACAATTTACCGTCTAACTTGCTCCAAATGCCTTAATTTCTACATAGGTAGTACAATTAGACCCCTCCACATTAGAATCAAGGAACACATCCACACACGTGCATCCTCATTCCATAAACACCTAATCAAATGCAAAAATAAGGACAACAATTTTTCAGTTAAGATAGAGGCTATAATACGCAACATTGGTAATCTCAGAATTAGAGAAAGTTTATTAATAGCTAAATTAGGTCCTAATATAAACAATAGATTAGAATTAAACACAGAATACATAATTAACTAAATTTACACGTTCCATATATAGGTTTTAGTTTATTTAGTACACATATTCTCACATATATATATAATTTTCCCTATCATAAATTTTAAACCTACCAACTATCAATAGATTAGAATTAAACTCAGAATACACGGTTAACTAAATTACACGTTTCATATATAGCCTTTTTTATTTTTTTTTTGTTTACATATTTCCACATAAATATGTATTTTCCCTATCGCAAATTTTAAACCTACGAACTATCAACTGTTTGCATATTTGAATTATGTAATACATCTATAATAGATATCTATTAAGACATACCATTGATTCTCAACATTTCATGCACTCATAATATGAAAGGAAAAATAATTTTTTTTTTAAATTGAAATTAAATATATATATATATATATATATATATATATATATATATATATATATATATATATATATATATAGTGATGGGATGATTGAGAATGAAAAGAAGATAATAGAGAAATATAAGATAATTAATTATGATTAATTTAACAATATTGACATACTTATTAACTCCTTTACATGACATTATTTCTTTAAACCATGACACTATTTCTTTAAACCATAATACCCTCTTAAGATTATGGTCAGTCTAGAACTATTAATAAATATTTAAGAAAAAAAAATAAGAATAAATAATAACAGCAAAAGAATGAAAAAAATAGTTAAATAAAATATATAATTGAAGCAAAACATTATGCCTTTTGTAATTCAAATATTTGATTTATAATATTTAATCTATTTGAAATTTAAAGGGAGAATGGTTTGTTTTATTTTTATTGCTTTGAATTTTGCATCAATCCTAATATGTAATTATTATATGATATTTTAATATATAATTAATATAATATTTAATCTATTCAAGTTTAAAAGAAAAAGAGAAAAAAGTACTCATAAAAGATATTTTCTTTAAAAAAAAAATAATAATAATAAAGAATTATTTATTTTTTCTATCAATACTAATACATAATTTAAGATAATCTTTTATTTACCTATTTACTATAAAAAAAATAATTTAAATTAGAGAACAAAGGGGATAAAAAAGAAAAAAAAAGAAAAAGAAGAGAAATAATACAAAAAAAAAGAAAGAGAGGGAGAAAGAATAAGAAAGGAAAGGTGAAAGCGAAACAAAAGCTAAGTATGTAAAAAAAATTTCTATTAACGGTTTTTATTTATTTGTTCATTTTTGTTTTTGAAATTCTGACATGCCCACACGGTCGCAACACATTGCAACATCTTACCGGATGTCAGCCTTGTTCTCAACAAACTTTTAAGAAAGAAAAAAAGAAAGAGAGAAATAAGAAATTACAGTTATTCGCCCATTCATAAAGGAGGAGAAGAAGAAAGAGAGGAAAAAAAGGAGAGGAAAAGGAAATAAGAAGAGAAATTATAACCACACAAATAAAAAAAAACATAAGCATGTCATTTCTGAAATTAAACTCTGATGATAAAGCTTTGCTTTGAAATCGATTAGACATATAAAACATCTTTTTGTCTTTATTTTTTACGCATTGTATTGCCTTCGAATTTTTATTATATATATATATATATATATATATATATATATACAAAATAATTCCAACAATTTGGACTTAAAACTGATTTTCTTCTCATTAGAAATTCTTTGTTCTTTAAAAGAAAAAATGTCTCTAGAATTGCCACCATCACAAAAGAATCTTTTCATTTGTCAAGGGTTATTGTACTGAGTGTTGTAGATGATGAGAGAGAGAGAGAGAACGTGCGTGTGTGTGTGTGTGTGTGTGTGTGTGTGTGTGAGAGAGAGAGAGAGAGAGAGAAATGAGAGTGGAAAAATAGAGAGGGAGAGAATGTGAAAGGCAAAGAGCGAGAGAGAGAATGTGAGAGAGAAGTGATTGTGGAAAGAGAGAGAGAGAGAGAGAGAGAGAGAGAGAGAGAGAGAGAGAGAGAGAGAGAGAGAGAAATTATAGTGAGAGAGAGAGAGGATGTGAAAGGCAAGAGAGAGAGAGAGAGAGAGAAAGAGAGAGAGAGAGAGAGAAATTATAGTGAGAGAGAGAGAGGATGTGAAAGGCAAAGAGAGAGAGAGAGAGAGAGAGAGAGAGAGAAAGAGAATGGGAAAGGCAGAGAGGGAGAGAGACAATGGGAAAGGCAAAGAGGGAGAGAGAATGGGAGAGAGAGAGAGAGAGAATGTGTGAAAGGTAAAGAGAGAGTGAGAAGTGATTGTGGAAAAAGAGAGAGAAATTATAGTAGAGAGAGAGAGAGAGAGAGAGAGAGAGAGAGAGAGAGAGAGAGAAATAATGAAAAAAAAAAGAGAGAGGATTGATATGAAAGACAGAGAGAGACAGAAATTATTGTGAAAGAGAGAGTGAGAGAAATGATAGTGGATGAAAAAAAAAACAAAAAAAAAAAACTCTATTATAGTGTTACGAGACTGAAATGCCAATAAATAAACAGAAACAAGGAACGACCTTAAAACCGCATGGAACTGACAACCACCGAAACTCCATAAAGCCCCAAAATCAAGGATACGCACCCCAACCGCATCCAAGACCAGTGCTCGTGTCTCATGGGCTCCCAAATCTATAATGTACCCCCCCCCCCACCAAATCTATGATACGAGACCCTACTTTACATATTATTTCAGTCAGTAGAGCACTTGCACAGGGATCGCAAGGTTCGTGGTTCGATACCGGCTCTCGCCAACTTAACGTATGAATAGCACAGGAATCTGATGCTAGGTGTGCTGCTCCACCTCAGACGTTAAAATAATCTCTTTGGTCTAGCGCTAGTGTAAAAGGGATAGACTCCCTTGCTGTTCGGCTGATACCGACATTAGGCCACCCCGTCGACTTTACTTTATACTCACTTCATTCATAGAAAATATTTAAAAAAACATGTCTTCCAAGTAGGCTTGCCACTGACGGTCATGGGTTCGGGGGTAGTATGCACCATCCTTCCCTCGTCCCCTCAACTATGAGTAGGTAGGTAAATCAGCACAAGACAAAAGTAAAAATAGAATACAAAACAAAATGGCGTGAGGTTTGTAAACCTATTTACAACTAAAACGACAGCGTTATCAGTGTCAGTCATAGAATTTCTTTTTATCGTATTCAAAAAAGGATTGCATAGGGTAAAGAGTTAACTGGTTCCGTGGTGTAGTGGTTATCACATCTGCTTAACACGCAGAAGGTCACGAGTTCGAAACTCGCCGGCACCTGTTTTTTTTTATACTAAAATTTCAAAAGCTTTTTAGTTGTCCGGATTTCTAAGATGATTCGTCCAACAGATCTCGCCTTTTAAGTAGAAATTCTAATTTGAAATGTGAGAGTGAACGATTAAATAATGTCAAAATTGATAGATTAATCGCCCGGAAATATCTTTAGGATCCGTGGTGTAGTGGTTATCACGTCGGCTTAACACGCAGAAGGTCGCGAGTTCGAAACTCGCCGGAATCTTTTTTTCATTTTATACTAAAATTTTCAGAGCTATTTAGTTGTCCTGATTTCTAAGATGATTCGTCCAACAGATGTCGCCTTTTAAGTAGAAATTCTAATTTGAAATGTGAGAGTGAACGATTAGATAATGTCAAAATTGATGGATTAATCTGTTGCAATAACTGTGGGTTCTGTGGTGTAGTGTTATCACGTCTGCTTAACACACAGAATTTCGCGAGTTGAAAACTCGCCGGAACCTGTTTTTCATTTCATTCTAAAATTTTCAGAGCTATTTAGTTGTCCTGATTTCTAAGATGATTCGTCAAACAGATGTCGCCTTTTTTGTAAATTATAATTTGAAATGTGAGAGTGAACGATTAAATGATGTCAAAATTGATGGATTAATCTGTTGCAATAACTGTGGGTTCTGTGGTGTAGTGGTTATCACGTCTGCTTAACACGCAGAAGGTCGCGAGTTCGAAAATCGCCGGAACCTGTTTTTCATTTTATACTAAAATTTTAAGAGCTATTTAGTTGTCCTGATTTCTAAGATGATTCGTCCAACAGATGTCGCCTTTTTTGTGGAAATTATAATTTTAAATGTGACAGTGAACGATTAAATAATGTCAAAATTGATGGATTAATCGGTTGCAATAACTGTTGGTTTCTATGGTTCAGTGGTTATCACGTCTGCTTAACACGCAGAAGGTGGCGAGTTCGACACTCGCCGGAACCTGTTTTTCACTTTATACTGAAATTTTAAGAGCCATTTAGTTGTCCTGATTTCTAAGATGATTCGTCGAACAGATGTTGCCTTTAAAGTAGAAATTCTAATTTGAAATTTGAGAGTGAACAATTAAATAATGTCAAAATTGATGGATTAATGTGTTGGAATATCTGTGGGTTCCTTGGTGTAGTGGTTATCACGTCTGCTTAACACGCAGAAGGTTGCGAGTTCGAAACTCGCCGGAACCTGTTTTTCATTTTATACTAAAATTTTAAGAGCTATTTAGTTGTCCTGATTTCTAAGATGATTCGTCCAACAGATGTCGCCTCTTAAGTAGAAATTCTAATTTGAAATGGGAGAGTGAACGATTAAATAATGTCAAAATTGATGGATTAATCTTTTGCCATAACTGTGGTTTCCGTGGTGTAGTGGTTATAACGTCTGGTTAACACACAGAATGTCGCGAGTTGGAAACTCGCCGGAACCTGTTTTTCATTTTATACTAAAATTTTCAGAGCTATTTAGTTGTCCTGATTTCTAAGATGATTCGTCCAACAGATGTCACCTTTTTTGTGGAAATTCTAATTTGAAATGTGAGAGTGAACGATTAAATAATGTCAAAATTGATGGATTAATCTGTTGCAATATCTGTGGGTTCCGTGGTGTAGTGGTTATCACGTCTGCTTAACTCGCACAAGGTCGTGGGTTCGAAACTCACCGGAACCTGTTTTTCATTTTATACTAAAATTTTCAGAGCTATTTAGTTGTCCTGATTTCTAAGATGATTCGTCCAACAGATGTCGCCTTTTAAGTAGAAATTCTAATTTGAAATGTGAGAGTGAACGATTAAATAATGTCAAAATTGATGGATTAATCTGTTGCAATATCTGTGGGTTCCGTGGTGTAGTGGTTATCACGTCTGCTTAACTCGCACAAGGTCGTGGGTTCGAAACTCACCGGAACCTGTTTTTCATTTTATACTAAAATTTTCAGAGCTATTTAGTTGTCCTGATTTCTAAGATGATTCGTCCAACAGATGTCGCCTTTTAAGTAGAAATTCTAATTTGAAATGTGAGAGTGAACGATTAAATAATGTCAAAATTGATGGATTAATCTGTTGCAATATCTGTGGGTTCCGTGGTGTAGTGGTTATCACGTCTGCTTAACTCGCACAAGGTCGTGGGTTCGAAACTCACCGGAACCTGTTTTTCATTTTATACTAAAATTTTCAGAGCTATTTAGTTGTCCTGATTTCTAAGATGATTCGTCCAACATATCTCGTCTTTTAAGTAGAAATTCTAATTTGAAATGTGAGAGTGAACGATTAGATAATGTCAAAATTGTTGGATTTTTCTGTTGCAATAACTGTGGGTTCCGTGGTGTAGTGCTT
>JALAJA010000217.1:0-27500 GCA_023376005.1 Doryteuthis pealeii | reverse complement strand
AATAGTTAAAGCTATAAAAAGTATATTATAAGGTTATGATAATAACTCTTAACCCTAACCCCTAACCCTAACCCTAGCAAAATCTTTTTTAAATAAATACTTTTTAATATTAACTGTCCGTAGAGGCACATGGAAAATAAATAAAAATGTCTTTCGTTTTAAGTTTTATTTAAAAATAAATAACAATATTAGTTTTTATCTTTAATGCAAAATTAATTTTTTCATATATTCTAACAACAACAATGTGAAATAACTAATTTTTTTAAAAATTAAAATCAGAAACTATTTTAGAATAAAAATGTTACTGGTTTTTAGCCGGCTGTTTTGTTTACTGACAACCGGTGAAAAGCAAAATTCAGTTCCTTTCAAAAAACAGATTTGGGCTGGGGTGCCCATTAGTGTCAAGGTCCAAACTTTTTTTTTTATTTTTTTATTAACGTTTGTCTATTTTGTTCGTACGGATGCCTTGAAGTTCAAAAAACGCGAAAATGTCAGTGTTAGTCAAAAAGTAATGCCATTTTATTTATTTCATGTAAATTTTTATTTAAATAAAACTAAGACCTACATTGAGACCCTAACGAGGTTCAGAACCAGAATCCAACAAGTACCACCCAACTTGCCAATCGACAATGTCCTCCTTCTGCATGACAATGTCCAACCACGCAAAGCATCAGGACAAGGGAGAAAATCGCCTCATTCGGGTGGACAACTTTACCGCATCCTCCATACTCACCAGATTTAGCGCCTTCAGACTATCATCTCTTCGGTCCCATTAAAAGAGGTTTAAGAGGCAGACATTATTCCAGTGACAAGGAAGTGAAATCTGTAGTGAAGAAGTGGCTCAAAGAACAGTCACAGAATTTTTACCGGACAGGAATACATGCTCTCATTCGAAGGTAGAACATTGCTATTGAGAGAAACGGTGACTATGCGGAGAAGTAGGGATGTGATCCACAGAGGACCAACTTTATTTTGATGTTTGATACATGTTCTTTGTCGTGGGGCGCGGGGGGGCCGGGGGCGGGGGGGGGGGGCGGGCACTAGACAACACACTACTGCCGCCCCACCACTCTAAACAATCCAGAGCTCTGAGCCTCAACCGCACAACACCCCACTACCCGTCCCATCAACCCCACCGCGGGTTCAGCCGGACCGGGCTCCACGCCCACACGCCCGACCGCCCCATTCACCAGGCACCACGTGACCGACCTCAAACCCACCGTGGCCTCAGCAGCCCCGCAACCGCGCCTCCCACCACACGGCCGGGAAGCCCATCCTAATGCGGCCCGCCACTACGCCACACTGGCAAGAGATTTTTCAAAAAAAAAAACCCTCCCCCGCCCCACCCCCCCACCCCCCCCACCCCCCCCCCGCCCCCCCCCCCGCCCTTGGGGGGGGGCTTTTTTTTTCCCTCCGCCCCCCCCCCCCCCCCAAGCCCTCCCTCCCCCCCCTTTTATCTTTTCCGAACGACGCAACTTCATCACTATTGTACGTAAAAAAAATAAAAGATAAAAATACAAATACAAAAAAAACCGCCCCCCCGCAACACCCCCTTGAACACATCCAACACCACAGAACGAATACAACCCTACAAACCCTACCCCGTCCTCCGACCCGCCGTCGGCCGCCGACTAAAGCGCAAAACAACCACCTAAAAATAAATCGGCACAAATTTCGTTGGGGGGGGGGGGGCCCTTGCCTCTCGCAGTCGGACCACCACAGTACACGTCTGCCCTATTATTGTTTTTTACCACACCCCCCCCTCTATCCTTTCTTGGGGAGGGCGGGCGGGGCGGGGACAAATAACAAAACACAAACCGCCCCCTCCACCACCCGCCATAAAAAAACACAACCTATGTTTGAAGAAGTGGATGTTGACCCACAGAGGACCCACTTTATTTTGATGTATGATACATGTTCCTGTGTTGGTTAATTATAACCTGTCTAAACAAATCCCGGTATACTTTTTCACTCACCTATGTTGGAGAAGTACGGATGTTGATCCCAGCAGAGGACAATTTTATTTTGATGTAGATACATGTTCCTGTGTTGGTAATTATACTTGTCCATAAACAAAATGGCCAACTTTTTGACTCACCTATGTGGAGAAGTAGGATGTGATCCACAGAAGGACCAATTTTTTTTCCTGATTGTATGATAATGTTCCTGTGTGGTAATTATACCCTGTCCTAAACAAAATGGTATTACTTTTTCACTCACCCTTATGTGGAGAAGTAGGATTGTGATCCACCAAGGAGGCACCAGCTTCATTTTGATGATGTACATGTATCTGTGTTGTACATTTACCTGTCCTAAACAAAATGGAAATTACTTTTTCACACCACCTATGTGGAGAAGTAGGGATGTGATCCACAGAGACCAATTTATTTTTGAGGTATGATACATGTTCCGGTGTCTCGGTAATTATACCTGTCCTTAAACAAACAATGGCCATAGCTTTTATGACTCACACTTATGTGGAGAAGTTAGGGATGTGAATCCACAGAGACCAATTTATTTTGATGTATGATACATGTTCCTCGGTTTGGTAATTATACTTGCCTAAACAAATGGCCAATACTTTTTGACTCACCCTATGTGGAGAAAGTAGGATGTGCACTCCTACAGAGGACCAATTTATTTTGATGTATGATACGATGTTCCTGTGTTCGGTAATTTATACGTTGTCCTAAACCGAAAATGGCCGATACTTTTATGAGCTCACCTATTGGAGACAGTAGGGATGTGATCCACAGAGGACCAATTTATTTTGATGTATGATTACATTTTCTGCGCGTGTTGGTAACTTATACTTGTCCTAACACAAAATGGCCATTAACTTTTTACTCACCTCGTGGAGGGAAGTATGGGATTTTGAATCCACAGAGGACCAATTTTTATTTGCATGTATGATTACCATGTTCCTGTTGGGTAATGTATCTGTGTCCTAAACAAAATGGCCATACTTTTTGACTCACCTATGTTGTAGAAGTAGGGATGTGATCCACAGAGGACCATATTTTATTTTGGATGTATGATCCATGTTCCGGTGTTGGTAATTGATTACCTGTCCTTAAACAAAAATGGCCATACTTTTTTGACTTCACCTATTGTGGAAAGTAGGGGATGTGATCCACAGAGGACCAATTTTATTTTGATGTATGATACATAGTTCCGGTGTTGGTAATTATACCTGTCCTAACAAAATGGCCATTTACTTTAGAGAGAGGATCCGTACTCGCGGACCTTCTGCGTGTTAAGCAGACGTGATAACCACTACACCACGGAACCCACAGTTATTTACTAACGATTAATCTATCAATTTTGACATTATTTAATCGTTCACTCTCACATTTCAAATTAGAATTTCTACTTAAAAGGCGAGATCTGTTGGACGAATCATCTTAGAAATCAGGACAACTAAATAGCTCTTAAAATTTTAGTATAAAATGAAAAACAGGTTCCGGCGAGTTTCGAACTCGCGACCTTCTGCGTGTTAAGCAGACGTGATAACCACAACACGGAACCCAAAGATATTTCCTAGCGATTAATCTATCAATTTTGACATTATTTAATCGTTCACTCTCACATATCAAATTAGAATTTCTACTTAAAAGGCCAGATCTGTTGGACGAATCATCTTAGAAATCAGGACAACTAAATAGCTCTTAAAATTTTAGTATAAAATGAAAAACAGTTTTGAGAATTTTTTTCTTACAAAATTGATTAAGAGTTTTTTATATCTATATTTTTGAAAATTGTAACTGGCGTTTCAAGCCGGTAAGAAAATTAGTAATTTTTGTAAATGTTAAATCTTTCCTGGAAAAACTCTCCTGGTGTGTAATTTTTTAGTTGTAAACAGCGTTATACCCTTATTTGGTAAAAGTTGGATCTTTCTTAGAAAACTCTCCTGGTGTGTAATTTTGAATTGGAAACATCGTTTTACCCTTATTTGGTAAGAGTTAAAATCTTTCCTGGAACTCCTGGTGAGTCATTTGAGTTGTAGACAGCGTTCTTGCCTTATTTGGTCATTAAGACGCAGGACTGAACCCTTTTTATTGACTGGCAGCGCGAAAATCGACAGACAGGATTTTATTTTTAGAAGGGTCGTGTCAGAAATTTTGCCTGTCTCCATTGACCTCAAATGTAAAAAATATTAAAAATCCAGGAATAACGAAGATAGACAATTCAACGTTTTTGTCTTAGTTACCCTGATATTATTTTTACTTTATTTGATAATTTAAATAAAGTATATTACTCACAGAGTGAGTAAAATTATTTTGTATTTGATTGAAAGAAGATTTGTCACGTTGGAAAGATTCAACGTTAGAATTATTTTTAATAACAGGATAGACGAAGATTGTCAAAATATTGCATATTGGGCATAGCCTTCCTGTTATTTATTACTTATTTGAAAATCATATAAGTAAATTACTCTCAGAGAGTAAATTTGATGTAAAAATCGGTTTGCGACCGATTTAATTTGTATTGTAAACAAACTTATTGTTGCTAAGGCTTTGTAGCCTATTTTGAATTAAACATAAGAGATAAATATTGTGATATCTCTATGAGAATAAGTGTCTAAATCTCTAGACACTTTGTATTGTATCGGCAATTTTGCCGAAGATTTATTTTCTGTAAAAAAGGGATCGGAAAGAATATAAACAACAAGTATCGTCAGCTCGTTACCCCCAAACAATTAACCCTAGCAGCAGCAGCAGTAAGATTTGTATCAAGACAGGGAAAGAAAGGAGAAAGAAAAAATTGTTTTAATTTGTTATTATCCACTCCAAGTAAGAATTTGTTTGTGTTGATTGAAATTGTATATTTGATAAGTTTTTTCCATTTTCGGCTTCGTGCCATTGTTAACTATAAGCATAAGGGACTCATTATGAAAGACCTCAGTTTTTTTTTTATTGAATAAATTATTTTAAATCACAACTTTGTCTCCACAACTTTTGTATTGTAATTTTTATTTTTTCTACGGTTGGAAAAAAGATAATATTCGATTTTCATTTTATAAATCCTTTTTCCGATACAGTTTCCGGCGAGTTTCGAACTCGCGACCTTCTGCGTGTTAAGCAGACGTGATAACCACCACACAACGGAACCCACAGATATTTCCTGGCGATTAATCTATCAATTTTGACATTATTTAATCGTTCACTCTCACATTTAAATTAGAATTTCTACTTAAAAGGCGAGATCTGTTGGACGAATCATCTTTGAAATCAGGACAACTAAAAAGCTCTGAAAATTTTAGTATAAAATGAAAAACAGGTTCCGGCGAGTTTCGAACTCGCGACCTTCTGCGTGTTAAGCAGACGTGATTACCACTACACCACGGAACCCACAGATATTTTCCTGGCGATTAATCTATCAATTTTGACATTATTTAATCGTTCACTCTCACATTTAAATTAGAATTTCTACTTAAAAGGCGAGATCTGTTGGACGAATCATCTTTGAAATCAGGACAACTAAAAAGCTCTGAAAATTTTAGTATAAAATGAAAAACAGGTTCCGGCGAGTTTCGAACTCGCGACCTTCTGCGTGTTAAGCAGACGTGATTACCACTACACCACGGAACCCACAGATATTTCCTGGCGATTAATCTATCAATTTTGACATTATTTAATCGTTCACTCTCACATTTAAATTAGAATTTCTACTTAAAAGGCGAGATCTGTTGGACGAATCATCTTTGAAATCAGGACAACTAAAAAGCTCTGAAAATTTTAGTATAAAATGAAAAACAGGTTCCGGCGAGTTTCGAACTCGAGACATTCTGCGTGTTAAGCAGACGTGATTACCACTACACCACGGAACCCACAGATATTTCCTGGCGATTAATCTATCAATTTTGACATTATTTAATCGTTCACTCTCACATTTAAATTAGAATTTCTACTTAAAAGGCGAGATCTGTTGGACGAATCATCTTTGAAATCAGGACAACTAAAAAGCTCTGAAAATTTTAGTATAAAATGAAAAACAGGTTCCGGCGAGTTTCGAACTCGCGACCTTCTGCGTGTTAAGCAGACGTGATACCACTACACCACGGAACCCACAGATATTTCCTGGGATTAATCTATCAATTTTGACATTATTTAATCGTTCACTCTCACATTTAAATTAGAATTTCTACTTAAAAGGCGAGATCTGTTGGACGAATCATCTTTGAAATCAGGACAACTAAAAAGCTCTGAAAATTTTAGTATAAAATGAAAAACAGGTTCCGGCGAGTTTCGAACTCGCGACCTTCTGCGTGTTAAGCAGACGTGATTAACCACTACACCACGGAACCCACAGATATTAACGATTAATCTATCAATTTTGACATTATTTAATCGTTCACTCTCACATTTAAATTAGAATTTCTACTTAAAAGGCGAGATCTGTTGGACGAATCATCTTTGAAATCAGGACAACTAAAAGCTGAAAATTTTAGTATAAAATGAAAAACAGGTTCCGGCGAGTTTCGAACTCGCGACATTCTGCGTGTTAAGCAGACGTGATACCACTACACCACGGAACCCACAGATATTTCCTGGGATTAATCTATCAATTTTGACATTATTTAATCGTTCACTCTCACATTTCAAATTAGAATTTCTACTTAAAAGGCGAGATCTGTTGGACGAATCATCTTTGAAATCAGGACAACTAACTTAAAATTTTAGTATAAAATGAAAAACAGGTTCCGGCGAGTTTCGAACTCGCGACCTTCTGCGTGTTAAGCAGACGTGATAACCACTACACCACGGAACCCAGATATTTCCAGATTAATCTATCAATTTTGACATTATTTAATCGTTCACTCTCACATTTCAAATTAGAATTTCTACTTAAAAGGCGAGATCTGTTGGACGAATCATCTTAGAAATCAGGACAACTAAATAGCTCTTAAAATTTTAGTATAAAATGAAAAACAGGTTCCGGCGAGTTTCGAACTCGCGACCTTCTGCGTGTTAAGCAGACGTGATAACCACTACACCACGGAACCCACAGATATTTCCTGGATTAATCTATCAATTTTGACATTATTTAATCGTTCACTCTCACATTTCAAATTAGAATTTCTACTTAAAAGGCGAGATCTGTTGGACGAATCATCTTAGAAATCAGGACAACTAAATAGCTCTTAAAATTTTAGTATAAAATGAAAAAGGTTCCGGCGAGTTCGAACTCGCGACTTCTGCGTGTTAAGCAGACGTGATAACCACTACACCACGGAACCCACAGATATTTCCAATCTATCAATTTTGACATTATTTAATCGTTCACTCTCACATTTCAAATTAGAATTTCTACTTAAAAGGCGACATCTGTTGGACGAATCATCTTAGAAATCAGGACAACTAAATAGATCTTAAAATTTTAGTATAAAATGAAAAACAGGTTCCGGCGAGTTCGAACTCGCGACCTTCTGCGTGTTAAGCAGACGTGATAACCACTACACCACGGAACCCACAGATATTTCCTGCGATTAATCTATCAATTTTGACATTATTTAATCGTTCACTCTCACATTTCAAATTAGAATTTCTACTTAAAAGGCGACATCTGTTGGACGAATCATCTTAGAAATCAGGACAACTAAATAGCTCTTAAAATTTTAGTATAAAATGAAAAACAGGTTCCGGCGAGTTTCGAACTCGCGACCTTCTGCGTGTTAAGCAGACGTGATAACCACTACACCACGGAACCCACAGATATTTCCTGGCGATTAATCTATCAATTTTGACATTATTTAATCGTTCACTCTCACATTTCAAATTAGAATTTCTACTTAAAAGGCGACATCTGTTGGACGAATCATCTTAGAAATCAGGACAACTAAATAGATCTTAAAATTTTAGTATAAAATGAAAAACAGG
The DNA here is from genome assembly GCA_023376005.1 of Doryteuthis pealeii. Lineage (NCBI taxonomy): Eukaryota > Metazoa > Mollusca > Cephalopoda > Myopsida > Loliginidae > Doryteuthis > Doryteuthis pealeii. The sequence goes on along the minus strand of JALAJA010000217.1, from coordinate 19,620 downwards.
TTCCGGCGAGTTCGAACTCGCGACCTTCTGCGTGTTAAGCAGACGTGATAACCACTACACCACGGAACCCACAGATATTTCCTGGCGATTAATCTATCAATTTTGACATTATTTAATCGTTCACTCTCACATTTCAAATTAGAATTTACTTAAAAGGCGAGATCTGTTGGACGAATCATCTTTGAAATCAGGACAACTAAAAAGCTCTGAAAATTTTAGTATAAAATGAAAAACAGGTTCCGGCGAGTTTCGAACTCGCGACCTTCTGCGTGTTAAGCAGACGTGATACCACTACACCACGGAACCCACAGATATTTCCTGGCGATTAATCTATCAATTTTGACATTATTTAATCGTTCACTCTCACATTTAAATTAGAATTTCTACTTAAAAGGCGAGATCTGTTGGACGAATCATCTTAGAAATCAGGACAACTAAATAGCTCTAAAATTTTAGTATAAAATGAAAAACAGGTTCCGGCGAGTTTCGAACTCGCGACCTTCTGCGTGTTAAGCAGACGTGATAACCACTACACCACGGAACCCACAGATATTTCCTGGCGATTAATCTATCAATTTTGACATTATTTAATCGTTCACTCTCACATTTCAAATTAGAATTTCTACTTAAAAGGCGAGATCTGTTGGACGAATCATCTTAGAAATCAGGACAACTAAAAGCTCTTAAAATTTTAGTATAAAATGAAAAAGGTTCCGGCGAGTTTCGAACTCGCGACCTTCTGCGTGTTAAGCAGACGTGATAACCACTACACCACGGAACCCACAGATATTTCCTTAATCTATCAATTTTGACATTATTTAATCGTTCACTCTCACATTTCAAATTAGAATTTCTACTTAAAAGGCGAGATCTGTTGGACGAATCATCTTAGAAATCAGGACAACTAAATAGCTCTTAAAATTTTAGTATAAAATGAAAAGGTTCCGGCGAGTTTCGAACTCGCGACCTTCTGCGTGTTAAGCAGACGTGATAACCACTACACCACGGAACCCACAGATATTTCCTGGCGATTAATCTATCAATTTTGACATTATTTAATCGTTCACTCTCACATTTCAAATTAGAATTTCTACTTAAAAGGCGACATCTGTTGGACGAATCATCTTAGAAATCAGGACAACTAAAAAGCTCTTGAAATTTTAGTATAAAATGAAAAACAGGTTCCGGCGAGTTTCGAACTCGCGACCTTCTGCGTGTAAAGCAGACGTGATAACCACTACACCACGGAACCCACAGTTATTAACAAACCATTAATCTATCAATTTTAACATTATTTATTCGTTCACTCTCACATTTCAAATTAGAATTTCTACTTAAAAGGCGAGATCTGTTGGACGAATCATCTTAGAAATCAGGACAACTAAATAGCTCTTAAAATTTTAGTATAAAATGAAAAACAGGTTCCGGCGAGTTTCGAACTCGCGACCTTCTGCGTGTTAAGCAGACGTGATAACCACTACACCACGGAACCCACAGATATTTTCCTGGCGATTAATCTATCAATTTTGACATTATTTAATCGTTCACTCTCACATTTCAAATTAGAATTTCTACTTAAAAGGCGACATCTGTTGGACGAATCATCTTAGAAATAAGGACAACTAAAAAGCTCTTGAAATTTTAGTATAAAATGAAAAACAGGTTCCGGCGAGTTTCGAACTCGCGACCTTCTGCGTGTAAAGCAGACGTGATAACCACTACACCACGGAACCCACAGCTATTAACTAACGATTAATCTATCAATTTTGACATTATTTATTCGTTCACTCTCACATTTCAAATAAGAATTTCTACTGAAAAGGCGAGATCTGTTGGACGAATCATCTTTGAAATCAGGACAACTAAATAGCTCTTAAAATTTTAGTATAAAATGAAAAACAGGTTCCGGCGAGTTTCGAACTCGCGACCTTCTGCGTGTTAAACAGACCTGATAACCACTACACCACGGAACCCACAGTTATTAACTAACGATTAATCTATCAATTTTGACATTATTTAATCGTTCACTCTCACATTTAAAATTAGAATTTCTACTTAAAAGGCGACATCTGTTGGACGAATCATCTTTGAAATCAGGATAACTAAATAGCTCTGAAAATTTTAGAATAAAATGAAAAACAGGTTCCGGCGAGTTTCGAACTCGCGACCTTCTGCGTGTTAAGCAGACGTGATAACCACTACACCACGGAACCCACAGTTATTACAACAGATTAATCCATCAATTTTGACATTATTTAATCGTTCACTCTCATATTTCAAATCATAACTTTTACTAAAAAGGCGACATCTGTTGGACAAATCATCTCAGAAATCAGGACAACTAAATTGCTCTTGAAATTTTAGTATAAAATGAATAACAGGTTCCGGCGAGTTTCGAACTCGCGACCTTCTGCGTGTTAAGCAGACGTGATAACCACTACACCACGGAACCAGTTAACTCTTTACCCTATGCAATCCTTTTTTGAATACGATAAAAAGGGGAATACGATAAAAAGGGGAATACGATAAAAAGGGGTGGCGCATACTACCCCCGAACCCATGACCGTCAGTGGCAAGCCTACTTGAAAGACGTTTTTTTTTAAAATATTTTCTATGATTAATGTGAGTATAAAGTAAAGTCGACGGGGTGGCTTAATATCGTTATCAGCCGAACAGCAAGGGAGTCTATCCCTTTTACACTAGTGCTAGACCAAAGAGATTATTTTAACGTCTGAGGTGGAGCACCACCTCTACCATCAGATTCCTGTACTATTCATACGTTAAGTTGGCGAGAACCGGTATCGAACCACGAACCTTGCGATCCCTGTGCAAGTGCTCTACTGACTGAAATAATATGTAAAGTAGGGTCTCGTATCATAGATTTGGTGTGGGGGGGTACATTATAGATTTGGGAGCCCATGAGACCCGAGCACTGGTCTTGGATGGGGTTGGGGTGCGTATCCTCGATTTTGGGGCTCTATGGAGTTTCGGTGGTTGTCAGTTCCATGCGGTTTTAAGGTCGTTCCTTGTTTCTGTTTATTTATTGGCATTTCAGTCTCGTAACACTATAATATAGGTTTTTTTTGTTTTTTTCATCCACTATCATTTCTCTCACTCTCTCTTTCACAATAATTTCTGTCTCTCTCTGTCTTTCATATCAATCCTCTCTCTTTTTTGTCATTCTCTCTCTCTCTCTCTCTCTCTCTCTCTCTCTCTCTCTCTCTCTCTCTCTCTTCTCTCTCTCTCTCTCTCTTTCAAATTCTCTCTCTCTCTCTCTCTTTCCACAATCATTTCTCTCTCTCTCTCTCTCTCCATTCTCTCTCCTCTTTGCTTTCCCATTGTCTCTCTCCCTCTCTGCCTTTCCCATTCTCTCTCTCTCTCTCTCTCTCTCTCTCTCTCTTTGCCTTTCACATTCTCTCCTCTCTATTTTTTCCACTATCATTTCTCTCTCTCTCTCTCTCTCTCTCTCTCTCTCTCTCACTTCTCTCTCTCTCTCTCATCATCTACAACACTCAGTACAATAACCCTTGACAAATGAAAAGTTTCTTTTGTGATGGTGACAATTCTAGAGACATTTTTTCTTTTAAAGAACAAAGAATTTCTAATGAGAAGAAAATCAGTTTTAAGTCCAAATTGTTGGAATTATTTTGTGTATATATATATATATATATATATATATATACTAAAATTCGAAGGCAATACAATGCGTAAAAAATAAAGACAAAACGATGTTTTATATGTCTAATCGATTTCAAAGCAAAGCTTTATCATCAGAGTTTAATTTCAGAAATGACGTGCTTATGTTTTTTTTATTTGTGTGGTTATAATTTCTCTTCTTATTTCCTTTTCCTCTCCTTTTTTTCCTCTCTTTCTTCTTCTCCTCCTTTATGAATGGGCGAATAACTGTAATTTCTTATTTCTCTCTTTTTTTTTCTTTCTTAAAAGTTTGTTGAGAACAAGGCTGACATCCGGTAAGATGTTGCAATGTGTTGCGACCGTGTGGGCATGTCAGAATTTCAAAAACAAAAATGAACAAATAAATAAAAACCGTTAATAGAAAAATTTTTTTACATACTTAGCTTTTGTTTCGCTTTCACCTTTCCTTTCTTATTCTTTCTCCCTCTCTTTCTTTTTTTTGTGTTATTTCTCTTCATTTTCTTTTTTTTTTTCTTTTTTATCCCCTTTGTTCTCTAATTTAAATTATTTTTTTATAGTAAATAAGTAAATAAAAGATTATCTTAAATTATGTATTAGTATTGATAGAAAAAAAAAATTATTTTTTATTATTTTTTTTTTTTAAGAAAATATCTTTTATGAGTACTTTTTCTCTTTTTCTTTTAAACTTAAATAGATTAAATATTATATTAATTATATATTAAAATATCATATAATAATTACATATTAGGATTGATGCAAAATTCAAAACAAATAAAACAAACCATTCTCCCTTTAAATTTCAAATAGATTAAATATTATAAATCAAATATTTGAATTACAAAAGGCATAATGTTTTGCTTCAATTATATATTTTATTTAACTATTTTTTTCATTCTTTTGCTGTTATTATTTATTCTTTTTTTTTTTTCCTTAAATATTTATTAATAGTTCTAGACTGACCGTAATCCTAAGAGGGTATTATGGTTTAAAGAAATGGTGTCATGGTTTAAAGAAATAATGTCATGTAAAGGAGTTAATAAGTATGTCAATATTGTTAAATTAATCGTAATTAATTTTTTTATATTTCTCTATTATCTTCTTTTCATTCTCAATCATCCCATCACTATATATATATATATATATATATATATATATATATATATATATATATATATATATATATATATATTTAATTTCAATTTAAAAAAAAAAAATTATTTTTCCTTTCATATTGTGAGTGCATGAAATGTTGAGAATCAATGGTATGTCTTAATAGATATCTATTATAGATGTATTACATAATTCAAATATGCAAACAGTTGATAGTTCGTAGGTTCAAAAATTTGCGATAGGGAAAATACATATTTATGTGGAAATATGTAACTAAAAAAAAAAAAAAAAAAGGCTATATATGAAACGTGTAATTTAGTTAACCGTGTATTCTGAGTTTAATTCTAATCTATTGATAGTTGGTAGGTTTAAAATTTATGATAGGGAAAATTATATATATATGTGAGAATATGTGTACTAAATAAACTAAAACCTATATATGGAACGTGTAAATTTAGTTAATTATGTATTTTGTGTTTAATTCTAATCTATTGTTTATATTAGGACCTAATTTAGCTATTAATAAACTTTCTCTAATTCTGAGATTACCAATGTTGCGTATTATAGCCTCTATCTTAACTGAAAAATTGTTGTCCTTATTTTTGCATTTGATTAGGTGTTTATGGAATGAGGATGCACGTGTGTGGATGTGTTCCTTGATTCTAATGTGGAGGGGTCTAATTGTACTACCTATGTAGAAATTAAGGCATTTGGAGCAAGTTAGACGGTAAATTGTATAGGTCTTGTGGCATAAGTTAGGGTCTTTTATTGGGCAGTTGGTTAGTGTGCATGGTGTAATAACATTTCTATGTTTTATTGTTAGATGTTGGCGTAGTGAGGGTCCAGAGTGGGCTAGTTGGATATCTAGTCCCTCTCTATGAATCCCCTTGCGTATTTGTTTAGTGATTGCTTCACTGAAATGTGGTAGTTTCAGGAAACAGGTGTTAGAGTGTGTGTGTAGTGTCCGTGTTTTTCTGTTATTTAAATGGTGTATATATGAAGTTGGGTAGCCATTGTTTTTGAGGGTGTTCATAAAGTGTGCAGTGCGAGTGATTCTGTCTGTTTCTTCACTACATCTATTGTGTATTCTATTAATTTCATTTGTAATGTAACTAGTCTTGGAACTGAGTGGAAGAGCTGATTTGAAGTGTACAAAGAGATCCTTAGTGGTGTTTTTTTTGTAGAAGCAAGTGTAAATTTTGACTGTAGGTGATATTCTTATTCTAAAATCTAGAAGTGCTAGGGAAATTAAACTCTGATGATAAAGCTTTGCTTTGAAATCGATTAGACATATAAAACATCTTTTTGTCTTTATTTTTTACGCATTGTATTGCCTTCGAATTTTATTATTTTATAACATACTTAACAATGCTTCAAGCAAATTACCAATTATTATATATATATATATATATATATATATATATATATATATATATATATATATATATATATATATATATATATATATATATATATATATATATATATATATATATATATATATATATATATATATATATATATATATATATATATATATATATATATATATATATATATATATATATATATATATATATACAAGGTATATATATATATATATATATATATATATATATATATATATATATATATATATATATATATATATATATATATATATATATATATATATATATATATATATATATATATATATATATATATATATATATATATATATATATATATATATATATATATATATATATATATATATATATATACAAGGCCTAAAGGGGGTGAGGTGGGGTGGAGTAAGAGACTGGTCTTCACTATCCTATCTTTTTAACTTAACTATTCTCATTCGTGACCTGATTCATTCGACAATTTTCCATTCACCATAAAACCAATTCGCACCACAGTCACCAAAACATTCCATTCACTCTATGAAAATCCTACACCTAACCAATATTTACATATTGAGGGGGGGGGAGATTTTATATATGTACAATTTAAAACCCCAACGAAAAGATGAATGAGAAAAAAACATTTTGTAAAAATAAAATGATTGTTAGTAAGCCCCCCACCCCCGCTTTACTTAATATTTATGGCAGACAAACTAGTTCACTGGTTAAAAAAAAATTGCTTAGAGTAAAAACGAAAAAACTAAAAATTAAAAATAAAATAAAAACGTCTCCTCAAGCAGCCGGAAAAAACTTGAATTTCTGTCATCTAATGGGGGTGGGGTGGGTGGGTTAAAGCAAAAACGAAAAATCATGGGGACTAAAGAAATAAATAAAAAGAAGACAATGAGCTTACATTCTCTAGCTAAGTTAATCAAAATTGAACAAAACAGGTCAACTAGCACGAAAGAGAGGTCGACACGGTCCACGTGACACATTCGCGCCAATTTCACCCATCTTTTGCCGAATACCAATAAAGAGAATCTCCTCCTCTCGGACTGGATTTTAATTTTGTCCTGGTGCTTGTAAAAAGTTTTGTACTATACGGTCTGTTAGCGAAACACGTGACAGCAAGACCCCTTTTGGGCAGACGCTGCCGTTAGTCGCCATCTTGGAATTTTATTCCAGTTAAGGGAAATTGACTATCTTTGTGGAATGTCAATTCCTTAATTATTGTATTAAGGCAATTGAATGCTTATATTTTGTCTCGCATTCTGCAATTCTTTTGTTTTGCTAAACGGGAATTTTTTAACTATATTATTTAACTATTGCAGTTTGCGAATTCTTTTTGGTAATTTGAATTAATTTACTTTATCTTAGAATTCTGTTGGGTGTATTCTTTCCCTGGGTTTCTTTTGTGGAATGAATTGTTAACCAAATGGTGAATTAAGAAAAATTTAATCACCTGCCTTTTTTCTACCATTCTACAAAGAAACTATACTCTGAAGAAACTATACTCTGCAGATAGTTTAGGTAAATTTACATTATTTTGTTGAACAATTTACGGAAAGCCTTTAAGCCTTTTTTTTCCTTAAGACACTATGAATATGGCCTCGTGAATTTGCTTGGCATATTTGAAATTTATTAGTTATTTTTGTATTTCTATGAGTATTGTATTCCTTTTCTCCTGAAGCAAGAGAAAAGGTTGAAACAGTGTATTAGCAGTTTCTTTTCGTGTAAGAGAGAAGATAATATTAAAGGCCGCTTATTTTATTATTTTATTTGAACTAGCAAATATATGCACCCTCCGGGTGCAAGTATTTAAGTTTTAATGTAATAAAATATTGTATTAAATTAGAAAGGCTAATGAAACTAAATAAGAACACAGATAAAAAGATTTGAAACAGAGGAGTATAATAAAAAATGGAACAACTGAAACTTACTCTTCCATCACTCTCGTCTTTTATTGTTATTTTTTTAATTTAAGTATTTAGTTAAAAGAGGAAGTAAAGAATAAAATTACAGTTATTTGTTCTTGTTAACGGATTTCTTTTAAGATTCATTGCTTATATTCATTAAAATAAAACCAAACAGTTAGAAATCAATAATATTAAGCACATATTTATTAAATTCGATTTTTTATTATTAATATGCAAATTAGCCTTCCCGTTCACACTGTAAACTGCTATTTTGTTGTATATATAAATATAATTGCATGTTTTCAGTATGTAGACATAGTATTAATAATGTAAGACAATTTTATTAATAATTGAGGTTTAGATAAAAATAAAATCATGGAGAATGTGATGTCAATAACTAAGAGAATTGTGACTTGAGTAGGAATATAGTTTCGGTTACAGACAGAAAAACACACAATCTCCATTATAATAAAATTTTTTGCAAAGAGAAAAGAAGCAATTTGAAGCTGTCTCTTTGTACTGAGTTATTTGCGAATTTGCTGAACCTTTTCGGTTTAATTTCCAGATAACCTTTCTGAAAAATTACCTTTAATTTTGGATTATTATTATTTTTTTTTTTTTTTTTGTACCATTGGTAAAACTGGTTACCTCTGGACCTGACCTCAGACTGATAGGGTCTGAAAATTATAGTAAAATTTTGTTATATTAAAGCATGTTTAGCTATAGTTTCCAGCTAAGTGACCAGGGTCCGAGATGAAAAAGATTCGCCTCTATAGTGTTCTTCCTTTCTCATCGTCCAGATCACGACTCTCATGGCGCTGAACATAAACAGAGCAGAACATAAAGTTTCTCCGTGTCAAGCGACGTCTCTAGATTGCTTAATACAGTCCGAACATCCGGGGAATAGGACTTTCCGCCCTGCGTGCGAACTATGTAGCCTTCAAGAAGTTTCAGAAGTGGTTTTACGACCGGGCAGGTAAAGAAGGCGCGCTCAAGCGACTCCTCCTCCCCCTTGCACCGAACGCAAACTGGCGGAGTAGCCAGACCCGACTTCCTCAGCTTCTTTTCAACCCAGAGGGCGATTCGGATCTGTACTGGGGTGTTTTTGTGAGGAGATGATTTAGGAGTGGAAGTAGTGGAGGTTGTGGGTGTATGGCGGGGTGAGTTTTTGGTTTTTTTGGTGGGTGTGGGCAGCGGAGGAGGATGAGCTCCCTTGTGCCCAAGCACTGTCATTTTTTTTTGGGGGGGGGGCATTGTGGTATCGTGAGATGGAGTGGGGGTTTTAATATTTTTGGTGAAATGAGAGGGGTGGGGCGGGGACATCCTGAAGAAGTAGTAATAGTTGATGTGGGGGTGGTGTTGTCTGATCTCCTGGTATTATCCAGGCTGGCCTTAAATTTTGAACTCGAACTCTCTCCCCGGACTAACGCACTTAGCCCTGGCCATTCCTGCGTACGACTGCGGGGTCTCTCTCCCACGGTGCCTGTTGGGTTTTCTACATGGACCTCTTTTCTTCCCGATGTCGTTTGGCGTAAAATGCCACGTATTCTAGGTACAAATGCAGAATTGAGTAAAAAATATAATATCATTACATTGCAATTAACTTATAAATAGCATTACATTACGGAAATTCCCGATGTAGATTAACACCAGCGTGTAAAAATTTTTCGGGTATTTCCGAGAAATCTAAAGAAAAGTAATGTTTTTTTATTTAAAAAATGCCACGTATGCAAGGTACAAATGTAGAATTGAGGGAAAAAGATAATATCACCTTTGAATTATGAAGTGGGTTACATTACGGAAATTCCCGATGTAGATTAACACCAGCGTCTAAAAAATGTTGTGTATTACCGGTTAATTTAAAGAAAAGTAAAGTTTTTTATTCATAAAATGCTACGTATTCATGGTACAAATGTAGAATAAAGTTAAAAAGATACAAAAAAAATAATAAATCGCATTTGACTCATAAATAGCATTACAATACGGAAATACTGATGTGGATTAACACCAGCGTCTCAGAATTCTCGGGTATTTCCGGGAAATTCCCGATGTAGATTGACGTAAAATTCCACGTATGCTAGGTACAAATGCAGAATTGAGAGAAAATTACAATATCATTAAAATCGCATTACATTACGGAAATTCCCGATGTAGATTGATACAAGCGTCTCAAATTTTTCCGGTGTTTCCATGAAATCTAAAGAAACTTAATGTTTTTATACGTGAAATGCCACCTATTCAAGGTACAAATGTTGACCTGAGATAAAAAAAATTAAAAAAATGATACCATTATATTTGCATTTGATTATAAATAGCATTACATTACGGAAATTCCCGATGTAGATTAACCCCAGCGTCTAGAAATATTCGGGTATTTCCGGGAAATCTAAAGAAAGTAATGTTTTTCATACTTAAAATGCCACGTAGGCAAGGTACAAATATAGAATTGAGTGAAAATGATAATTTCATTAAAATCGCATTTGACGTATAAACAGTATTAAGTTACGGAAATGCCCGATGTAGATTAACCCCAGCGTCAAGAAATTGTCGGGTATTTCCGGGAAATCTAAAGAAAAGTAATGTTTTTCATACTTAAAATGCCACGTAGGCAAGGTACAAATATAGAATTGAGTGAAAATGATAATTTCATTAAAATCGAATTGACTTATAAACAGTATTAAGTTACGGAAATGCCCGATGTAGATTAACCCCAGCGTCAAGAAATTGTCGGGTATTTCCGGGAAATCTAAAGAAAAGTAATGTTTTTCATACTTAAAATGCCACGTAGGCAAGGTACAAATATAGAATTGAGTGAAAATGATAATTTCATTAAAATCGAATTGACGTATAAACAGTATTAAGTTACGGAAATGCCCGATGTAGATTAACCCCAGCGTCAAGAAATTGTCGGGTATTTCCGGGAAATCTAAAGAAAAGTAATGTTTTTCATACTTAAAATGCCACGTAGGCAAGGTACAAATATAGAATTGAGTGAAAATGATATTTCATTAAAATCGAATTGACGTATAAACAGTATTAAGTTACGGAAATGCCCGATGTAGATTAACCCCAGCGTCAAGAAATTGTCGGGTATTTCCGGGAAATCTAAAGAAAAGTAATGTTTTTCATACTTAAAATGCCACGTAGGCAAGGTACAAATATAGAATTGAGTGAAAATGATAATTTCATTAAAATCGAATTGACGTATAAACAGTATTAAGTTACGGAAATGCCCGATGTAGATTAACCCCAGCGTCAAGAAATTGTCGGGTATTTCCGGGAAATCTAAAGAAAAGTAATGTTTTTCATACTTAAAATGCCACGTAGGCAAGGTACAAATATAGAATTGAGTGAAAATGATAATTTCATTAAAATCGATTTGACGTATAAACAGTATTAAGTTACGGAAATGCCCGATGTAGATTAACCCCAGCGTCAAGAAATTGTCGGGTATTTCCGGGAAATCTAAAGAAAAGTAATGTTTTTCATACTTAAAATGCCACGTAGGCAAGGTACAAATATAGAATTGAGTGAAAATGATAATTTCATTAAAATCGAATTGACGTATAAACAGTATTAAGTTACGGAAATGCCCGATGTAGATTAACCCCAGCGTCAAGAAATTGTCGGGTATTTCCGGGAAATCTAAAGAAAAGTAATGTTTTTCATACTTAAAATGCCACGTAGGCAAGGTACAAATATAGAATTGAGTGAAAATGATAATTTCATTAAAATCGAATTGACGTATAAACAGTATTAAGTTACGGAAATGCCCGATGTAGATTAACCCCAGCGTCAAGAAATTGTCGGGTATTTCCGGGAAATCTAAAGAAAAGTAATGTTTTTCATACTTAAAATGCCACGTAGGCAAGGTACAAATATAGAATTGAGTGAAAATGATAATTTCATTAAAATCGAATTGACGTATAAACAGTATTAAGTTACGGAAATGCCCGATGTAGATTAACCCCAGCGTCAAGAAATTGTCGGGTATTTCCGGGAAATCTAAAGAAAAGTAATGTTTTTCATACTTAAAATGCCACGTAGGCAAGGTACAAATATAGAATTGAGTGAAAATGATAATTTCATTAAAATCGAATTGACGTATAAACAGTATTAAGTTACGGAAATGCCCGATGTAGATTAACCCCAGCGTCAAGAAATTGTCGGGTATTTCCGGGAAATCTAAAGAAAAGTAATGTTTTTCATACTTAAAATGCCACGTAGGCAAGGTACAAATATAGAATTGAGTGAAAATGATAATTTCATTAAATCGAATTGACGTATAAACAGTATTAAGTTACGGAAATGCCCGATGTAGATTAACCCCAGCGTCAAGAAATTGTCGGGTATTTCCGGGAAATCTAAAGAAAAGTAATGTTTTTCATACTTAAAATGCCACGTAGGCAAGGTACAAATATAGAATTGAGTGAAAATGATAATTTCATTAAATCGAATTGACGTATAAACAGTATTAAGTTACGGAAATGCCCGATGTAGATTAACCCCAGCGTCAAGAAATTGTCGGGTATTTCCGGGAAATCTAAAGAAAAGTAATGTTTTTCATACTTAAAATGCCACGTAGGCAAGGTACAAATATAGAATTGAGTGAAAATGATATTTCATTAAATCGAATTGACGTATAAACAGTATTAAGTTACGGAAATGCCCGATGTAGATTAACCCCAGCGTCAAGAAATTGTCGGGTATTTCCGGGAAATCTAAAGAAAAGTAATGTTTTTCATACTTAAAATGCCACGTAGGCAAGGTACAAATATAGAATTGAGTGAAAATGATAATTTCATTAAAATCGAATTGACGTATAAACAGTATTAAGTTACGGAAATGCCCGATGTAGATTAACCCCAGCGTCAAGAAATTGTCGGGTATTTCCGGGAAATCTAAAGAAAAGTAATGTTTTTCATACTTAAAATGCCACGTAGGCAAGGTACAAATATAGAATTGAGTGAAAATGATAATTTCATTAAAATCGAATTGACGTATAAACAGTATTAAGTTACGGAAATGCCCGATGTAGATTAACCCCAGCGTCAAGAAATTGTCGGGTATTTCCGGGAAATCTAAAGAAAAGTAATGTTTTTCATACTTAAAATGCCACGTAGGCAAGGTACAAATATAGAATTGAGTGAAAATGATAATTTCATTAAAATCGAATTGACGTATAAACAGTATTAAGTTACGGAAATGCCCGATGTAGATTAACCCCAGCGTCAAGAAATTGTCGGGTATTTCCGGGAAATCTAAAGAAAAGTAATGTTTTTCATACTTAAAATGCCACGTAGGCAAGGTACAAATATAGAATTGAGTGAAAATGATATTTCATTAAAATCGAATTGACGTATAAACAGTATTAAGTTACGGAAATGCCCGATGTAGATTAACCCCAGCGTCAAGAAATTGTCGGGTATTTCCGGGAAATCTAAAGAAAAGTAATGTTTTTCATACTTAAAATGCCACGTAGGCAAGGTACAAATATAGAATTGAGTGAAAATGATAATTTCATTAAAATCGAATTGACGTATAAACAGTATTAAGTTACGGAAATGCCCGATGTAGATTAACCCCAGCGTCAAGAAATTGTCGGGTATTTCCGGGAAATCTAAAGAAAAGTAATGTTTTTCATACTTAAAATGCCACGTAGGCAAGGTACAAATATAGAATTGAGTGAAAATGATATTTCATTAAAATCGAATTGACGTATAAACAGTATTAAGTTACGGAAATGCCCGATGTAGATTAACCCCAGCGTCAAGAAATTGTCGGGTATTTCCGGGAAATCTAAAGAAAAGTAATGTTTTTCATACTTAAAATGCCACGTAGGCAAGGTACAAATATAGAATTGAGTGAAAATGATAATTTCATTAAAATCGAATTGACGTATAAACAGTATTAAGTTACGGAAATGCCCGATGTAGATTAACCCCAGCGTCAAGAAATTGTCGGGTATTTCCGGGAAATCTAAAGAAAAGTAATGTTTTTCATACTTAAAATGCCACGTAGGCAAGGTACAAATATAGAATTGAGTGAAAATGATATTTCATTAAATCGAATTGACGTATAAACAGTATTAAGTTACGGAAATGCCCGATGTAGATTAACCCCAGCGTCAAGAAATTGTCGGGTATTTCCGGGAAATCTAAAGAAAAGTAATGTTTTTCATACTTAAAATGCCACGTAGGCAAGGTACAAATATAGAATTGAGTGAAAATGATAATTTCATTAAAATCGAATTGACGTATAAACAGTATTAAGTTACGGAAATGCCCGATGTAGATTAACCCCAGCGTCAAGAAATTGTCGGGTATTTCCGGGAAATCTAAAGAAAAGTAATGTTTTTCATACTTAAAATGCCACGTAGGCAAGGTACAAATATAGAATTGAGTGAAAATGATATTTCATTAAATCGAATTGACGTATAAACAGTATTAAGTTACGGAAATGCCCGATGTAGATTAACCCCAGCGTCAAGAAATTGTCGGGTATTTCCGGGAAATCTAAAGAAAAGTAATGTTTTTCATACTTAAAATGCCACGTAGGCAAGGTACAAATATAGAATTGAGTGAAAATGATGATTTCATTAAATCGAAATTGACTTATAAACAGTATTAAGTTACGGAAATGCCCGATGTAGATTAACCCCAGCGTCAAGAAATTGTCGGGTATTTCCGGGAAATCTAAAGAAAAGTAATGTTTTTCATACTTAAAATGCCACGTAGGCAAGGTACAAATATAGAATTGAGTGAAAATGATATTTCATTAAATCGAATTGACGTATAAACAGTATTAAGTTACGGAAATGCCCGATGTAGATTAACCCCAGCGTCAAGAAATTGTCGGGTATTTCCGGGAAATCTAAAGAAAAGTAATGTTTTTCATACTTAAAATGCCACGTAGGCAAGGTACAAATATAGAATTGAGTGAAAATGATATTTCATTAAATCGAATTGACGTATAAACAGTATTAAGTTACGGAAATGCCCGATGTAGATTAACCCCAGCGTCAAGAAATTGTCGGGTATTTCCGGGAAATCTAAAGAAAAGTAATGTTTTTCATACTTAAAATGCCACGTAGGCAAGGTACAAATATAGAATTGAGTGAAAATGATATTTCATTAAATCGAATTGACTTATAAACAGTATTAAGTTACGGAAATGCCCGATGTAGATTAACCCCAGCGTCAAGAAATTGTCGGGTATTTCCGGGAAATCTAAAGAAAAGTAATGTTTTTCATACTTAAAATGCCACGTAGGCAAGGTACAAATATAGAATTGAGTGAAAATGATGATTTTCATTAAATCGAAATTGACTTATAAACAGTATTAAGTTACGGAAATGCCCGATGTAGATTAACCCCAGCGTCAAGAAATTGTCGGGTATTTCCGGGAAATCTAAAGAAAAGTAATGTTTTTCATACTTAAAATGCCACGTAGGCAAGGTACAAATATAGAATTGAGTGAAAATGATATTTCATTAAATCGAATTGACTTATAAACAGTATTAAGTTACGGAAATGCCCGATGTAGATTAACCCCAGCGTCAAGAAATTGTCGGGTATTTCCGGGAAATCTAAAGAAAAGTAATGTTTTTCATACTTAAAATGCCACGTAGGCAAGGTACAAATATAGAATTGAGTGAAAATGATGATTTTCATTAAATCGAATTGACTATAAACAGTATTAAGTTACGGAAATGCCCGATGTAGATTAACCCCAGCGTCAAGAAATTGTCGGGTATTTCCGGGAAATCTAAAGAAAAGTAATGTTTTTCATACTTAAAATGCCACGTAGGCAAGGTACAAATATAGAATTGAGTGAAAATGATATTTCATTAAATCGAATTGACTTATAAACAGTATTAAGTTACGGAAATGCCCGATGTAGATTAACCCCAGCGTCAAGAAATTGTCGGGTATTTCCGGGAAATCTAAAGAAAAGTAATGTTTTTCATACTTAAAATGCCACGTAGGCAAGGTACAAATATAGAATTGAGTGAAAATGATAATTTCATTAAATCGAATTGACGTATAAACAGTATTAAGTTACGGAAATGCCCGATGTAGATTAACCCCAGCGTCAAGAAATTGTCGGGTATTTCCGGGAAATCTAAAGAAAAGTAATGTTTTTCATACTTAAAATGCCACGTAGGCAAGGTACAAATATAGAATTGAGTGAAAATGATATTTCATTAAAATCGAATTGACGTATAAACAGTATTAAGTTACGGAAATGCCCGATGTAGATTAACCCCAGCGTCAAGAAATTGTCGGGTATTTCCGGGAAATCTAAAGAAAAGTAATGTTTTTCATACTTAAAATGCCACGTAGGCAAGGTACAAATATAGAATTGAGTGAAAATGATAATTTCATTAAAATCGAATTGACTATAAACAGTATTAAGTTACGGAAATGCCCGATGTAGATTAACCCCAGCGTCAAGAAATTGTCGGGTATTTCCGGGAAATCTAAAGAAAAGTAATGTTTTTCATACTTAAAATGCCACGTAGGCAAGGTACAAATATAGAATTGAGTGAAAATGATAATTTCATTAAAATCGAATTGACTATAAACAGTATTAAGTTACGGAAATGCCCGATGTAGATTAACCCCAGCGTCAAGAAATTGTCGGGTATTTCCGGGAAATCTAAAGAAAAGTAATGTTTTTCATACTTAAAATGCCACGTAGGCAAGGTACAAATATAGAATTGAGTGAAAATGATAATTTCATTAAAATCGAATTGACGTATAAACAGTATTAAGTTACGGAAATGCCCGATGTAGATTAACCCCAGCGTCAAGAAATTGTCGGGTATTTCCGGGAAATCTAAAGAAAAGTAATGTTTTTCATACTTAAAATGCCACGTAGGCAAGGTACAAATATAGAATTGAGTGAAAATGATGATTTCATTAAATCGAAATTGACTATAAACAGTATTAAGTTACGGAAATGCCCGATGTAGATTAACCCCAGCGTCAAGAAATTGTCGGGTATTTCCGGGAAATCTAAAGAAAAGTAATGTTTTTCATACTTAAAATGCCACGTAGGCAAGGTACAAATATAGAATTGAGTGAAAATGATATTTCATTAAATCGAAATTGACTTATAAACAGTATTAAGTTACGGAAATGCCCGATGTAGATTAACCCCAGCGTCAAGAAATTGTCGGGTATTTCCGGGAAATCTAAAGAAAAGTAATGTTTTTCATACTTAAAATGCCACGTAGGCAAGGTACAAATATAGAATTGAGTGAAAATGATGATTTCATTGAAATCGAATTGACTTATAAACAGTATTAAGTTACGGAAATGCCCGATGTAGATTAACCCCAGCGTCAAGAAATTGTCGGGTATTTCCGGGAAATCTAAAGAAAAGTAATGTTTTTCATACTTAAAATGCCACGTAGGCAAGGTACAAATATAGAATTGAGTGAAAATGATGATTTCATTGAAATCGAATTGACTTATAAACAGTATTAAGTTACGGAAATGCCCGATGTAGATTAACCCCAGCGTCAAGAAATTGTCGGGTATTTCCGGGAAATCTAAAGAAAAGTAATGTTTTTCATACTTAAAATGCCACGTAGGCAAGGTACAAATATAGAATTGAGTGAAAATGATGATTTCATTAAATCGAATTGACTTATAAACAGTATTAAGTTACGGAAATGCCCGATGTAGATTAACCCCAGCGTCAAGAAATTGTCGGGTATTTCCGGGAAATCTAAAGAAAAGTAATGTTTTTCATACTTAAAATGCCACGTAGGCAAGGTACAAATATAGAATTGAGTGAAAATGATGATTTCATTGAAATCGAAATTGACTTATAAACAGTATTAAGTTACGGAAATGCCCGATGTAGATTAACCCCAGCGTCAAGAAATTGTCGGGTATTTCCGGGAAATCTAAAGAAAAGTAATGTTTTTCATACTTAAAATGCCACGTAGGCAAGGTACAAATATAGAATTGAGTGAAAATGATGATTTCATTGAAATCGAAATTGACTTATAAACAGTATTAAGTTACGGAAATGCCCGATGTAGATTAACCCCAGCGTCAAGAAATTGTCGGGTATTTCCGGGAAATCTAAAGAAAAGTAATGTTTTTCATACTTAAAATGCCACGTAGGCAAGGTACAAATATAGAATTGAGTGAAAATGATGATTTCATTGAAATCGAAATTGACTTATAAACAGTATTAAGTTACGGAAATGCCCGATGTAGATTAACCCCAGCGTCAAGAAATTGTCGGGTATTTCCGGGAAATCTAAAGAAAAGTAATGTTTTTCATACTTAAAATGCCACGTAGGCAAGGTACAAATATAGAATTGAGTGAAAATGATATTTCATTAAATCGAATTGACTATAAACAGTATTAAGTTACGGAAATGCCCGATGTAGATTAACCCCAGCGTCAAGAAATTGTCGGGTATTTCCGGGAAATCTAAAGAAAAGTAATGTTTTTCATACTTAAAATGCCACGTAGGCAAGGTACAAATATAGAATTGAGTGAAAATGATGATTTCATTGAAATCGAAATTGACTTATAAACAGTATTAAGTTACGGAAATGCCCGATGTAGATTAACCCCAGCGTCAAGAAATTGTCGGGTATTTCCGGGAAATCTAAAGAAAAGTAATGTTTTTCATACTTAAAATGCCACGTAGGCAAGGTACAAATATAGAATTGAGTGAAAATGATATTTCATTGAAATCGAAATTGACTTATAAACAGTATTAAGTTACGGAAATGCCCGATGTAGATTAACCCCAGCGTCAAGAAATTGTCGGGTATTTCCGGGAAATCTAAAGAAAAGTAATGTTTTTCATACTTAAAATGCCACGTAGGCAAGGTACAAATATAGAATTGAGTGAAAATGATATTTCATTAAATCGAATTGACTTATAAACAGTATTAAGTTACGGAAATGCCCGATGTAGATTAACCCCAGCGTCAAGAAATTGTCGGGTATTTCCGGGAAATCTAAAGAAAAGTAATGTTTTTCATACTTAAAATGCCACGTAGGCAAGGTACAAATATAGAATTGAGTGAAAATGATATTTCATTAAATCGAAATTGACTTATAAACAGTATTAAGTTACGGAAATGCCCGATGTAGATTAACCCCAGCGTCAAGAAATTGTCGGGTATTTCCGGGAAATCTAAAGAAAAGTAATGTTTTTCATACTTAAAATGCCACGTAGGCAAGGTACAAATATAGAATTGAGTGAAAATGATGATTTCATTGAAAATCGAAATTGACTTATAAACAGTATTAAGTTACGGAAATGCCCGATGTAGATTAACCCCAACGTCAAGAAATTGTCGCCGTTCTCAAGAAATTGTCGGGTATTTCCGGGAAATCTAAAGAAAAGTAATGTTTTTCATACTTAAAATGCCACGTAGGCAAGGTACAAATATAGAATTGAGTGAAAATGATGATTTCATTGAAATCGAATTGACTTATAACAGTATTAAGTTACGGAAATGCCCGATGTAGATTAACCCCAGCGTCAAGAAAATTGTCGGTATTTC
>JALAJA010000216.1:82500-84172 GCA_023376005.1 Doryteuthis pealeii | reverse complement strand
AGAGAGATTAAGAATAATCTCTGAACTGTATTTATAAACTGCCCTATTCTGTTTTTTGACAATAAATACAGTTTTAAAATCTGTACTTTTTGACACAAAAAAAACGTTACATTTATTGTTCTTTCCTAAATTGGTAAATACAGTTCAATCTCGATATCTTTTTGCCACACACACACACACACTATATATATATATATATATATATATATAATATATATATATATATATATATATATATACATGTATATTATATATATATATGATATATTATATTATATATATATATATATACTAGCAAATATATGCACCCTCTGGTGCAAGTATTTAAGTTTTAATGTAATAAATATTGTATTAAATTAGAAAGGCTAATGAAACTAAATAAGAATACAGATAAAAAGATTTGAAACAGAGGGAGTATAATAAAAGATTTGAAACAGAGGGAGTATAATAAAAAATGGAACAACTGAAACTTACTCTTCCATCACTCTCGTCTTTCATTGTTATTTTTTCTAATTTAAGTATTTAGTTAAAAGAGGAAGTAAATAATAAAATGACAGTTATTTTATCTTGTTAATGGATTTCATTTAAGATTCATTGAAGAGATTTTTGCTTATATTCATTAAAATAAAACCAAACAGTTAGAAATCAATAATACTAAGCACATATTTATTAAATTCGATTTTTTAATTTTAATATGCAAATTAGCGTTTCCATTCACACTGTAAACCGCTATTTTGTTGTATATATAAATATAATTGCATGTTGTCAGTATGTAGACATAGTTAACATTATTAATAACGTAAAATATTTTTATTAATAATTGAGGTTTAGATAAAAATAAAATCATGGAGAATGTGATGTCAATAACTAAGAGAATTGAGTAGGAATATAGTTTCGGTTACAGACAGAAAAACACACAATCTCCATTATAATAAGATAAGATATTATATATATATTTATCATACACACACACAACACATATATATATATATAATATATATATATATATATATGCTCCCCATCCGTTAGTGGGTTTAGTACTTTGGAGGGGACTTTCGCTGACGACTGCCGACTAAACTTGAAGGCAACGCTTTCCTATAAAACGGATGGAGCACTCTCTGACGACATATACATATATACATATGTATGTTTATATTAGTTAAAATTCTCATCCCAATCTGTACGTGATGAGAGCCGAGTGGTTAAGAAGCCTGACTGATGATAAATCGATCGAGTTTCCATCTCGACTGGAAGTAGCCTGCAAATTTCAAGCCACACTCAAGAGACGTAATACGTTGAAATACGATGTCTTTGGGTGACTATATATATATATATATATATATATATATATATATATATATATATATATATATATATATATATAAAGATAAACCTAATGATATGAATATTAATATATATATCTTATATATATATATATACATATAAATTGTTTTCTTTTGGCCAAATATTGTACCAATAGATTACATTGGGTTGGTCTTTTTTTTTTCCAAAATTCTTTTTTCCAGGTGATGTTTGGTAGTATATTTTTACAATCAAACTATTGCTGGGTTGTTTCTCACCCGAGGATTTACCAACAAGTTTGGTATATATATATATATATATATAATATATATATATATATACATTTATGATTAAGATTTTAGGGGGAAAA